>CAIGRB010069125.1:0-17797 GCA_903798255.1 Fraxinus quadrangulata
TATACATACACACACACACACTCTAACACATGGAGTATATTTCACAATTTGTACACCCTGATTATATATATAATTAACTCGATAATTGATTTTGTTTTATCAAGAATTAATGATTATTCAATCTAGATACGATTGATTAGAATGACTAACTAGTTAGAAAAATAATTTTATGGATGCCAAGATTGTAAAAAATGACTCAAAAATATTCTCATTTTTACTTCTATAATTTTTACATGGATATAATTAACAATTTTTTTACCTACTTTTCAATAAACCCTTGACTAAATAATGGTATTCCCACCCCCAAACCCTAGCTCCACCACCATTGCGATCATTGCCGCCATCTAAAACCACCCTCACCATATCACGACCACCATCTAAAATTTCATCAAACAAAGTATAGGTACGTACCACTTTGTTGGAGGATATTTTCATTATAGTGAATTGATACAATGGAATAAGAAATGATGTCTATGCTGTGCACAAACGAAGGCATTATGGAACACAAATTAGATTATGTATGGCTAAAAATTAATTTTTTAGTAAATTTTGATAAAAGTTAATGAAATATGTGGTCAAAAAGTTGTTGGAGGTATATTTGCTTTCCTGAACACATCACTTTCATATTAGGGACAAATAACGCCTTGAGGAAAACGNGTTTGGCTAAAAATTAATTTTTTAGTAAATTTTGATAAAAGTTAATGAAATATGTGGTCAAAAAGTTGTTGGAGGTATATTTGCTTTCCTGAACACATCACTTTCATATTAGGGACAAATAACGCCTTGAGGAAAACGATGCAGTATTGTGACTTGGAACTCATTTTGATCTTTCAAATTTCTGCAATAATCATATAAATCTGAAATTCGATCATTTCATTTCTTTAAATTATACGATTTTCGTTGGAATTTGACTAACCGAATCCAGTTAATTGCTTATTCCATCATTTCATTCAAATTTCTGCAATATTTCAAATTTCAGAGTAGTCTCCAACTTCAAGTTTGCACAGTCCTCTTCGAAGAGTTTGTTCTAACCTCTCTACACATGTACTTGTCCCTTGAGACTCAAATCCAAATAAAAAAAAATGAAATACCTATAAAGATTAGAGTTTACAAGGTCCCCTCGAAAATTGACTACTTACCTACTTACAACGAGGTCAAATGGTCCAATCTTTTCCTTCAATTTGTCCCAAACATCAAAAATTGTGGAATGATGTCGATGTCTAAGGCGGACATAACTTCTTTTATTCTAAAGCTAAAAGATTGCTAAAAAGTATCCAAGACTAGACCACGTCGTGAAAGAAACACGCCTAACGGGCATATTTCCTTTCCTGATGATCAACGAATGCATCCCATTGTCTCAGCAAAATCACAGAAAGCTGTTACTTAACAGCTGATGAAGACGCATGGATTTGGTGTAGTCTCTATGGTACGATTTTACAAAGTTGTGTTTCACATTCACGACGAATAAAAACGTGTGAACAAGACAAAAGTGCATTTACCAATTGTCTTCTTCTTTACTTGCGAATAATGAGGCTTTGCTGGTGCAGCTTGGCTAATCATATGAGATGATTTAATATCTCAATATTGATTTCAAAAATATTTTCCAAGTAATATAATTATCTATCAAACAAATATATCACTTGTAATATTTGTTAACGTAACAATAATTGATAAAAGAAATCTCGTTAGTGCTTATTGGAAGAGCACCGTTGACAGAGTTACACTTAAAAGTAATCACTAGACGTCGTTGAGATGATGCCACATGTCAAGCATACAAGAAATTCAATTCATTTCTCTTACCTATAAATACTCATGCTTAGTGCCATTCAAGAGTAACCTGCTTTGAGTATTCTCATGACTCTTAAAATGCAAACCCAACTCCAAATTATATTGTCTTCTATAAGTGTCACTACCGTACTCAATATATTTTACTTTTCTTCTTGCGACTCCCACATTCCTTTGTGTTTGGAGAACCTCCGGTTTTGCATGTCTAATGTATGCACTCCAAGTTCACATGAGATAACATACGCTTAGAAAGAAGCAGAGGCAATTCATTGACAAGTTGGGTCCAAACCAAATTATCAATTTAAATTGATGATGTGATCTGAGTAACGATGAATATCATTATTCTTTTGGTATAATTATTGAGACTTGAGAGCGTCAATTTAACGTTACATTAAATTTTGAATAATGCTATTTACAATCGCCCTACGTAATATACATATGACAGTTTGCAATTTGATACATAAGGCAATAAAAAATCATCATGTTAATGTATCAAATTATTAACATTTACATGCATGTCACGTAAGATGATTAAAGTAGTGAGCAACTGCTGATAACATTACTCTTAAATACTTTGTCTGGCTTTTTAAAGTGATTGCACGTCTACCACATAGGCCGCATTTATTGTCCATTCAAGTGAGCCGCTGGGGTAGTCACAGAAGATGGATAAGTGACAGGTATATTATGCTATTATTATTCAGAAAAGATAGAGATTAAAAGTTTGTTTTATTGATTTTACTTTTCATAAAAAAAGGTCATTTTTTCATCTAAATTTTTATTTTTTTTGGTTTGATTGAAAATTTTTCTATTGAAAATATATTTTTATGGAGGAATAATTTTTATTTTTCAGGTAATTCACTCTTTATTTCTTTCTCTCATTTACCCACCAATAAAAAAATGAATAAACAGAATATGTTCTAGGTTGAAAATTAAATCAATAAAATACATTTAATTAATAATTTTCATACAAATAAGTAAAATTTATTTTCTTTCTATGCAAATTCCATGCCTGTGTTTGATTGCATTTATTTTTTATGGAAAATTTCAGTTTTTTCATCCAAATTCTTACTTTGAAATGTTTGATTGTTATTTTTTTTCATGAAAAATAATTTTCAACTTTTAAAAATATGTCTTGATTGGCATGAAAAATATATCCTAAAGAAGAAAATATTTTCCTTATTTTGAAGAAAACAAAAACGTACTCCAAAAAAAAAACATTTTCCTTAAAAATAAGAAAAATTAGGCATATTTTTAAAAGTTGAAAAATATTTTTCATGGAAAAAAAATAACAATTAAACACTTCAAAGTAGGAATTTGGATGGAAAATTGACATTTTTCATCAAAAGTAAATGTAATCAAACGCATCATAAGTGTTTAATTTACATTAAATAATTCCTTATCTTGAAATAGTAAGCCAGTCTGTCTCAATTAAATTACAAAATGTCTAACCACTCATTTAATTTACATTATGATTTCCTCTATTTAAAATTCAGATTTTTTTATAAACTAAAGTATAATTAGTTAACTGAAGGTGGTAAAAGAAGGGTAGTAGAGAAGAAGAAAACATCAATGGGTGGGTTATACTCAAATCGAATTTTTTTTTTTAATAGTCTCCAGCTTTTATTTATTGTTTTATTTTGTCTCTATCTTTTTTCATCCACATTCTTATACTTAATATTTCATTAATTAGAATATTTTATCTTTAATGATTATTTTCATCCAAAAATCATGTTTGCATTAAAACTAGAGACATGCATATATATATATATATATATAGACTTACTTAAAAATATGAGAGGCAAATAAATCTTTCTACTAACTTTAGACATAAACTATCATGGGGGACGGGATGTTCTAGTTAGTGAGATTGAAATTAAGAATTCGACCATGAGTAAATGTTATAAACCTTTCACGCAATTAAAAGATGATGCATCTAATTAGTGGAAGACTGAAAATAAGAATTCGATTTCGCTCTACACATGAACCGATGTGAAATGTGATTAGAGAATGTATGTTAAACAAGTCAAATCCAATCCAAGCACCATTTCTTCAGAAACTACATGTGCATTAGTTTTGAGTTTGGAGCAAAATTCTGCAAGGTATAAACACAATGCCATGCTTCCATTGGAATTTGTATACTCTACTCAACTTCTGGAACAAAAATATTGGGTCCAAAAAAGACTAACCCACATCTTCTATTCTTACATTTACAATTACAGCAGGCTCACCTACTACTTAACTGAATCATAAAACACATATGTTCCTACAATTTAATCACCTCTTTGTTTCAAGTAGTGTCTTGTGTGAAGATTCTGAAGATGAAATCACGGAAACGCCTCGAATACTGGCTGGGGTCAACGGCAGATATTGAAGTTGGATCATAATGGAATGACTTGTATGCATGTTCAAGCTTCTTGCTAATATCATAATCTTGCAATATATCTATTATACCCAAGATCAAGATGACATCAGAGTACTCCCCCGTTGGTACCATAGCGAGCTCACTGTCATTTCTTCTTGTCGCCAATTCAGACCGCGCTGGCATGTTCATACCTAATCTAATGGTAATTAAAAACACCGTCATTAAGTCGAATATTAAATCTAAAAGCGTCTTATCTTCTTCTACAAGTAATTGGTGTAGAAAAAGGTTTGGCCAATGAACATCGAAGTTAAACCGATTGTATTTAGTAAATAGTGAAAAAGTGGTAATAGGAAGTTCAAATTTTTAAAGAAAGAAATGAATTCATTGGTCTTCTTCTAGTGTGATTTCAATCAAGGTTCCAGACTTAAAACATGACATTAGAAGGGGCAAATCCTTATTCATAAGTTAGAAAATACTCGAGAAAGCCCTTCATTCTACCTGCATTTTTCTATCCTTAAGCCCACGGGCCATAGGGAAATGAATGCGTTGGTCTTCTTCTAGTGTGATTTCAATCAAGGTTCCAGACTTAAAACATGACATTAGAAGGGGCAAATCCTTATTCATAAGTTAGAGATTTCCAAGCAGAACGATCAAAATCTGACCTCGATAGTTCTGGAGCTGCTTCTCCACCACCTTCATCTCTATCCCCTACAAAATTTTCACGTATCTTCCACTTAAGCAAGCAAGTATTAAATAAGAAAAAGAAGTTAAAATCTTGTTATTTAGTACCGTGTACCAAAACATACAGAGTGTGAAAAAAAGAGTATACATATAGAGGTTACTTATATACCAGTAGGAGTCTGGACTGGGGAAATACTAGCCTCCGTTGTTAGTGGCTCCCCAGTTTGTGATATTTGTATAAAGTGAATCCCAACCAGAAGACTGTAATCCATAATTCTCTCCTGCTCAAGAAAATAACAGTCCTTGTCCACTTGCCTGCATAGGGAAAATCTCTGCTTAGGAAAAGAATTTGAAGGATAATTATGTGTGCTGGATACTGCATTGAGTGCAAGTTGAACCATTTCGAGATGTTGGGCCTTTTTTATAGGGTTTATACTATGATAAGGAGTAAGAGTCTTGCCAGTAAATAAGAAAATAGAGTCGAAAGTGATCACCTGCAGAACTCTTGGAACCAAGATGTCTGCAATCGGAAGATATAATTCAAATCAAGATCCTTGAGAGTGGTTGTTGAATCAATTTCAGATTCAGGTTTGTCCGTTACACGACCCTGTGAAGAACCTTTCAAGTCAAAACGTCGATGAATGGAATACTCGGAGCAAAACAAATTTCCCATTATAACGAACCGCACCTGCGCATAAAAAACACTACAGTTATAAAAACAGAGGCATTATCATGAATAAAAAAAGTGTTTGATGACAGAAACTACTGATCATTTTAACTACCTTTCTGTGTGCGGGTCCAGTCATCTTCACACAATGAAGGCCGAAAAATTTGGTTACCAGAGTATTCTCAAAGGCTCGAACATGATTGTAATAAGCTTGAAGCATTCTTATCAACACCTGCAATAGTATTATTCAGCAGGATTAGGATATTATTTAGTTGAATGCAAAATTCTGCACTTATTCCCAAGATTGTCTTATGTTTCACTGTAAAACATAACAGAGTTTTAATGTTCATTGTTCCACCATCAATTTGTCCAAATAACTTGAAAAAAGAAATGGTAAATTGTCCATTTTCTTATTGAAATTTTAGTCATTAGTAACTGATGATATAAATATTTTCATGCCAGCACAAATGCAAGTTTGAGCACATAGGAACTCACTTTTACTTCTGACTTCTTCATGGTCTTAATCATGTATTTGTCATCATTGGTCGAGTAAAAGAAGCTTCCACTTTTTCCAGGAGACGAGAGCAGCCGAAGGGCATTATCTCCACATATGGATATCATATAATCAGCTGGATCCACCTTAAACAATTTTCTTAATGTCCTGAAGACATAATTACAGGGTCTAATCAGGCCATTTGGTGCAAATGGACAGAGCATCATCAGAAATAATGAGTTCCTACTAACACTAAGGGACACATGTTTCAGTGGCTGACCTGAAAACCAAGGGACAGTAATCCTTCCATTTGAACGCACACGATTGGTGAGGTGGAGTATGTTTTGATCCTTGCGGAGGAAATCGAGTCCATATTTTCTCCTTGGGATTAAAAGCTGTATCTCTCAGATCAAGGGATGTATCAGGAGCAGGTCTTCCTACAGAATGTCTGATTGGTGAAACAAATGAGATATATACAGAAATATATATTTAGCAACATATCACGAAGAACACAATCAACTAGTAACTATCAACAAGTTTGAGATAAATATAACTTAAATCGCTCCATTCCGAAGCAAATCAAATATGCAGAGTGTATAAGGACTCAATTGGTGCTACCTCCACTATTGCCGTATAATCTCATTTCTTAACTTATCCACTTTATTACGTCCACACATCCATCTTAGCATCCTCATTTCTGCTACATTCATATCATCCTTCAACAGTCCAACAATCAGTACAATAAGGCATAGAAGGTCCAAACATGTTCTATAAAACTAGCCTTTGACCCTTGTAAGGATCTTCTTATCACTCAGAAATCCTGTAGCACTTCATCTAACCGCTCTAATCCTATGCAAAACAAAATTAACACACATCATCTACACATTGAGAATTTACACGCATCATGTATACATCAAGAACAGCCTACATATGAATCCAAACCATGAATGCAGTTAATCTTTTCAAACTCAAAGTTTTTTTTTCCTTCCCAAAATGAGAATTAAGAGCCACAACATGACTAGAATAATTAAAGAAGGACAGAATACATTAAGAGCATTTTAATACCTTATTCCAAGCTGCAAATTAAGCATGAGCTCATAATTCTTATGCCCTTTGGATATTGTCTCTCCCTGCATTTTGGTTGTCTTTCCAATAATGTCATCATCATCCACATGGGCAACCGACATTGTTGAAAATATGCCGTTTGCCCTTTTCTTTACACCAGCTTGTGATTTTTTCACCTTGATAATGCTACTCAGTTTTTCATTCATTCTTGTGTCTCACTGTACCTCGGAATCCCATATTTTTCATCAACCTAAATCACAAACCTTCCTTTTTATCAAGAATGTGAGGCCTAAAAGCAACCAATAACCATATTTCCGATAAACCAAAAGACCATACTAACTTTTTTTTGCTCATTTGCTTAAAATGGTGTCTGATGTTCTATATATTATTTAAGAAATAAATGGTGTTGGATTTTCAAGAAAGAAACAAGATGGGAGGAAAATATCCAGAAATAAATGAACCAAATCGAGAACGATAATATTAACCTTTTTGCTTTGATTTGTGCACAATGCCTAATATTTGTGTTTGTCGAAAGATATTTGGCAAAACAAAGGAGCAGTTTTGATGCAGGAAAAGCAAAAGACAAGAACCAACCAACGGCGGCCTTTTCCTTTCGTTAAAAGAATTTTCTTTTCTTCTCTTTCGTTGAAGTATTTTTTTTTATTTTTTTTAATCATTTTCTCTCATTCTTTATTTTTTCTTAGCGAAATTTCATTTTAATCAGGGTTCCAAACTCATCACTAAAGTTTCAATTTTGTTTTAGCGGGTCATCAGTAACTATTTGTGATATAAGTTACATTTTTGCTTACGTTGCAAATTGATTTTCTTGCATAGACTCTTTGTAATGTTAGTTTACAGGAAACTTACGTAGAGTTGTGCTTTTAACACAAAACTCGAGTAATTGAAATGCAATTTTAACCGATTAACGGTATAAGAATGCTTTTACAAGCCAAAATACGATTATTGCGCAACACAATCAGCGATCCTCATTATTACTTGTATTGTCAAAATAATAATAATAATAATAATACTTGTCACGTATGAAATGATGCTAGATTTAGTGACAAATCGTTATTGGTGACAAAATTGAAGTAGAACAGAAACTTCACAGATGAGTTTGAGAAAAAAAAAAGAGTGACTAAAATGAAGTTTCACTCAAATTTTAGGTGACCACTTGTGTTGATTTATTGATTAAGTGAGAACCAAGAATTGGAGACACACATTTTCTAGGCTAGGGGATTTGGTTCCTAAATGTACTATCACTCCTAACAAATGGAAGGACAAGAAATGACACGAATATTTATTACCGTTCTTAGTGTCTTCGCCAGACCAAAAACATCAATGGACGCTATTACCAATCAAACTAATTTCAATGTAAGATTTGGTCGCCATTTTGTGGGGGTGCTTTCTACTTAATTGATTTAAAGTAGGTGCTAAAAATTTGACTAGACAGGGTTTACTAGAATCTAATTTCAGATTTTAAGCTACCCCATTTCACCAATTTGGTATATATAGTAATAAAATAATGATATTAAAAATTAAAATTGATCACAACTGAACTCGACCTAAAAATAGATATAGCCTCAATGTTCTAATTGGTCTCGAACAAAAAAGGCAACACACTAAAAGGTTGATGACGTTTGTTACTATCTTCCCCCAAGTCTTAACTCGGATATCTGTCGCTCCCTGACCCTATCTCACCTACAATGCATACAAATGAAGCATTTTTCTCAATCAATTAGCACGTACAAATTAAGTTTTTGTTTAATTTTGATTCTTTGATAAGTTTTTTTTAAATGTGTACTTAAAAAGTAGAAAAAGTTGTAAATTTAAGTATTAAATATTTTATTTAAAGAATGTGTAAATAAAAATGAATTTGAGGAAAAATAATTTTTGAAAAAATCAAATCAACATGGCTAAATTGATAACATCCAGGCTTTACCGGATGGCCCTAAAACAGCAAAGAATATTTTTGCTGCGCACAATTTCTTCAGGCATTACTTGTCTGTGTCTGTCCATCCACTTTGGTGTCATATAGGGTTTAGCCTTTTTAGGCTAAATCTTTAGACCAGAATAGCTTTTTTTTTGAATGTTTTGACTTCTATAAGAAGCAATCTCTCATTTTCTATGCAGCTGCTTATTTTTAGCATAAGCGAAACATGCACTTAATCTATAGGAAACATATTTGCAATATTGTGGTTTAACATTCATCTACATCTTAAATTTCATTTATGAGTACATAATTTCCTTGATAATATTGAGGTCGCTGAAATTTATTAAAAATTTCGAAATGATCGATAAAAGTATTGTTCTTACCATAGTGGTCATTCAAGTTCTCAGAGTTAGATTAATCGTCACTAGGTTGGAATTGTTGATAAAAAATCCTACATGATAAATGCAAACATGGACAAAAATGACGTTAACTAGTTCATCATTGTCAGCCAAATATATTACACAACACGTTCAAATGGGAAAAAAATTGTACAAATTAATGAGGTGAAAAAACCTTCAAATGGGAAAACATATTATACAATTTTAATTTTAGAGTTGTTCTTTCTATTATTTAATAAAATATACAATTATATTTGACATAACGTACTAGTTAACATTGTTTGTGTATACTTTAACATTTAATGATATCACAGAGTATTTTTGGTCGATGTTTTTAATCGAGTGACCATTAGTATAATTATTTTTAAAAAAATTGAGTTGAAATTCTTAACAAACTTCAACTATTGTTGTTAAAATTAACACTGAAAATATTTCATCATTATATATACTAACATAAATCGCTTTGCACTAACTAGGACCATGTATCTATACAATATCATAAATATAAAAATGTTAATTGAATTAAATCTCAAAATAATATACTTTTTGTATTTATTTATAAATTAAGAAAAGAAAACAAGTTCAGATCTCAATTTTACCCGTAAAACTTGAGAACCAGATTAAAAATTTGTTGGTTCCAATATTTGTTTTACTTTTTTCTACTTCAAACTAATGTTAAGCAAGATAGATATTTCGCATTAGACTATTTTCAAGAAATCTTAAAACGAGCCTCACTGTATAAATTTGTAGGCTCCCGTTTATGTTTTTCTATTTCTATATAAGTTTGTGAGCTTGCTGTAGTAGATTTAGTATGCTAATTGTGACCTTATCTAAGTTAACATGCCTCAATTGGTGGGTATCACAAGTAGACAAGAGCAACACTAAGATATTCTTGTTACGCCTCTTCCAACGAAACTCTAAGCATGACCAAGTGACAACTACACAACAAACGAATCTAGGCCTGCACTGTGCATCTCTTTGCCCTTGTGGCAATTTGGTTGAACCCCCATGGAGAGTTGAGCTCTCATGGATGAAGTGTGGTAGGTAGAGGTGTCTTAGAAAAGGTTGTCATACTAAATCTTATATCAAGTGAGTGATGTGATAACACACTAAATAGACAGTTCTATTCAATCAAACAAGTCAAGTCTAGGACTACCAAATCGTGACAACATTAAATGCAACATGGCGTAGGAATAATTAATTGATGGCTACGACAAGAGGTCCCAACTGTGAGGATGAGGCGACATGTTCCCTCATCAAACGACTCTTAATCATTCTCTTCTACTATAAAAGCTCACACTTAGTGTTATTTTCAGGATAACACAAGTTTAGACTCAAACTATAACTTTGTCATATCACTGTTTTATTTATTACTCCCCAAAGTCGATCTTTTTTTTTTTTTATATTGGAGACTCGCGTTGAAAACTCTCCCACACTTATATACTTACTTTCCCAACTAACTTGGCAATCGGAGTGCACACTGCGAACTCTACCCCTACTGGAGGTTGCCATATGTGACTAACGATTTGTACAAGTGTGCATGAACATCGCTTGCGTGGATGTAGAGGCCTTGTGATCTATTGGTCACATTGGAGGTACATTTTTTAGGATCAATAAATTGGCGCCGTCTGTAGGAAACCACGCTGTAACCACGAACGTTCCGTGGAAAAAGCATACAAAGAGTGCCTAGGCTTTCCATTGAAAAGGACTTTATTCTTGAAGAAAGAACAAATGGAAGCCCCTCATGGTAAAGAAAATTCTAAGTTCAACACAATTTATTGACATGTGATACTTCTCAAAAAATGAGTATTTTGAGTCTAAGATATACTTAGAAGAGCCTCCTCTTTGAAGAAAAGATGCGCCCTCACCATGAATTCAAACAATGAAGAGGCATCCTCCATTGAAAAATGTTTTGTTCTTGAATGAAGAGTAAGTGGGGCCCTAAACACAGAAAATTCGAGATTCAACTCAATATCTTAGGTGTTCACCCATTGAAAAATGAGTATTTTAGGATAGAATCCACTCAAATAAAATAGGCATCCACCGACAATAAGTCTAGTGATAAAGATAGACACCCAAGATCAAGAGAGGTTCCAGAAGAAGAGGTTATATAGACCAAAGTCATCATTATGTAACAACTCCTCAAAATGTAATAGAATACGCATAATCCCTATAAATTGGGAGACCTATGAAAAAGAAGGCCATTAGCAGAAGAACTCTTGAAAGGGGAGGCCCCTGAAAAGGAGCCACTAATTAAATAACTCCTGAAAAATGGGAGGCCTCTATAGAAAAGACTATGAATGAAACCCCTGAAGAAGGGGACAAGTTTGAAAAATTATGAGGCATCATCCCTGAAACATGAAACTTCTCTTCTAAACAAATGCTTCATCTATTTCAAATGCTTCATCCTTATAGGAATATTCCGCCATGCAACGCCTCTTCCTGCCTTTGCATAAGTGCTTCCACGTGCGATAAGTAAAAATCCCCAAAATTGAAGAACAACAATGCAAAAGAAGAGAAAATGACTAAAATCGAATAAAAAAGTAAACTTGGGGACTAAAGTGTAGGAGTGTCAAAAGTTGAAAGACTTTGAATGCAATTTATCAAAGGTATGATCGAAATAAAAGTTAAAATATAGAGATCAAAATGTAGAAGATGAAAAGTTAAGGGACTTGATCATGAAATTATTGAGGGACTTGAAGGCAATTTTTAATTTCGCCTATGCATCAATGCATCGCCCATGAAATGAAGACCCCCAAAAAAGGGTGACATTTGAAGATGTCGTGAATAAAAGAATCTCTAAAAAGGGAAAGCTCTTGAAGAGGTTATGAAGGGAATAGAAGGAAGGACCCTTAAAGAAGGGGTCATATTTGAAGTAATACGAGGCTTCATTCATGAATCATAAGATCATCTTCAAAACTACATGTTTTCTAAGTGCGGATGCCTCATCTCGCCTACGCATGAATGCCTCCAACACCCATGAAAAACGGAGGCCTCTGAAGAAGAAGTTATGAATAATAACTCCCAACGAAGGAATGTTCTTGAAGAAGGAAGGACCCCTGAAAAATAGGTCATACTTGATGAATTCATAGGCCATATCCTTAAAACATGGAACTTCATAATGCAAGGCCTCATCCTGCTTATGCATCGGTACCTCCAATATGCAATACCTCATCTCGCCTATGAATCAGTGCCTGCACCATGTAAGGCTTCATCTTGACTATGTATAGTGCTTCGACTATATAAAACCCTTTCCATGGATGGATCGAACAGCATGGAGGAAGCCGTTGCAAGGAAGAGATATCCCCTTGCAAGGAGATAAAATAGCATAATCAAGAACAAGTGTCATGCATCCCACGGAGAGTCACAACTTGTTACCTTAGAGGATTAACCCCCTTCCATGGATGAATCAAATACCAAGGAGAAAGCCCTTGCAAGGAAGAGATATCCCCTTGTAAGGAGGTAAAATAGCCTCATCAAAAACAAGTGTAATGTATCCCACAGAGAGCCACAAATTGTTGCCTTAGATGATTAATCCCCTTCCATGGATAGATCAAGTACTATAGAGGAAACCCTTGTAAGGAAGAGCTACCCCTCGACCGAGTTCAATTCAGCCTTATCAACGACTGCCTCTTCCCGTAAAAGGCTCTCTCTTATACAAAAGTCCTCGGCCAAGTTCAATTCAACCTTATCAACGACTGCTTCTTCCCGAATGGGCTCTCCTTAATGCAAAGGGATTCGACCAAGTTCAATTCAACTTTATTAACGGCTGGCTGTCTCCAACCGAAAGGGCTCCCCCTTTTGTAAAGGGCTTCGCCCAAGTTTAATTCAGCCCTATCAATAACTTTCTCTCCCTTAAGGGGCTCTCCCTTATGCAAATGACCTCACCCAAGTTCAATTCAACCTTATCACAGGTCGCCTCTTCCCGAAGGGACTCCCCCTTCTAAAAAGAGCCTCAGCCAAGTTTCATTCAGCCTTATCAACGGATGCCTCTTCCCGAATGGGCTTTCTCTTATGCAAAGGGCCTTGGCCAAGTTCAATTCAGTCTTATCAATAGTTGCCTCTTCCCGAATGGGCACTTCTTTATGCAAAGGACCTCGACCAAGTTTAATTCAGGCTTATCAACAACTATCTCTTCCAAAGTAGGCTCTCCCTCATGTAAAGGGCCTCACCCAAGTTCAATTCAACCTTATCGACGGCTGCCTCTTTTCAAAGGGGTTCTTTCTTATGGAAAATGCCTCATCTAAGTTCAATTCAGTTTTATCAACGGTTGCCTATTCCCGTATGAGCTCTCCATTATGCAAAGGGCCTCGCCCAAATTCAATTTAACATTATCAACGATTGTCCCTTTGCATAAGGGGCTCTTCCTTATGCAAAGGGCATCACCCAAGTTCAATTTAACCTTTTTACATGCTCCATCTTCATCAAAAAGCTTGCCTAAATATAAGGGCATCGCCTTAAATCAGCCGTATCAATGATTATCTCTTCCCGAAGGGGCTCTCCTTTGTGCAAAGGGCCTCAGCCAAATTTAATTCAGCCTTATCAACGACTGTCTCATCCCAAATGAGCTATTCCTTTTGCAAAGGACCTCTCCCAAGTTCAATTCAGCCTTATCACAGGCTGCCTCTTTCTGAATAAGCTATCCCTTATGCAAAGGGCATCGCCCAAGTTCAATTCAGTCTTACCAACGGCTGCCTCTTCCTGAATGGGCTCTCCTTTATGCAAAGCGTCTCGTCCAAGTTCAATTCAGCATTATCAACAGTTGTCTCTTTTCGAATGGCCTCTCCTTTATGCAAAGGGCCTCTGCCAAGTTTAATTCAGTCTTATCAACAGTTGTCTCTTCCCGAAACGGCTTTCTCTCATGTAAATGGTCTCAACTAAGTTCATTTCAGCTTTAACAATGGCCGTCTCTTCCCGAATGGACTCTCCCTTATGCAAATGGTCTTGCCCAAGTTCAATTTAGCCTTATCAATGGCTGCCTTTTCCCGAAGGGACTCACTCCTATGTAAAAGGTCTTGCCTAAGTTCAATTCAGTCTTATCACCAGTTGCCTCTTCCTGAAGGGGTTTTCCCGTATGCAAAAGACCTCGCCTAAGTTCAATTCAGCCTTATCAACTATCGCCTCTTACCGACTGGGCTCTTCCTTATGCAAAGGGCTTCGCCCAAAGTTTAATTCAGCCTTATCAATGGTTGCATCTTCTCAAAGGAGCTTTCTCTTACGCAAAGGGCCTCACCCAAGTTCAATTCAGGCTTATCTCGGACTCCATCTTCACCAAAAGGCTTGCCAAAATATAAGGGCAACGCCTTAAATCAGGTTCACAAACTGCTTCAAAAAATTTCTCATATTGTACATTCAAAGTCCACGCATTATATAAATATTCATATATGAACTTGGGGGACTATTGTTACACCTCTTCCAATGAAACTTTAAGCGTGGCCAAGTGGCAACTACACAACATACGAATCTAGGCTCGCACTCGCATGTGTCAATTTGGTTAAACCTCTATTGATCGAATCTCTATTTGTCGAACCCTCAAGGAGAGCTGAGCCCTCATGGATGAGGTAAGGTAGGTAGAGGCGTTTTAGAGAAGATCTTCATACTAGATTTTGTATCAAATGGATGATGTGAGAACTCACTGAATAGATGGTTCTACTCAATCAAACAAGTCAAGTCAGTCTTACATGTCAGGTCTAAGGCTACCTAGCCATTACAATATTAAATGCAGCATGGCCCATAAATGATTGATTGATGGCTATGACAGAAGTCCCAGCTACGTGGATGAGGCCATGAGTCCCCTCATCTAACAACAACTCTTAATCAATCTCTTTTACTATAAAAGTTCACACTTAGTGTCATTTTCAGGGTAATGCAAGTTTACTCTGAAACTATAACTTTGTCATATCACTGTTTTATTTATTACTCCCCAAATCTGACCCCTTTTTTTATATTGGAGGCTTACGTCTAAAGCTCTCACACACTCATATATTTACTTCTCCAACTGATTTGATTGTCAGAGTGCGCGCGGCCAACTCTACCCCCATCGAAGGAAGTCACGTGTGACTAATGGTTTGTTTAAGTGTGCAAAAACTAGATTTGCATGAACGTGGGAGGTCTTGAGATCTGTTAACTACATTGTAGGTACATTTTTTGGGTGGTCAACAATTCTAAATCAAGAAATGAAAAAATTGAAAAAGAATTTTAAAGAGAAAATTCAACTACACATCAAAATTTAAAACTCACTTAGTATAGTACAAGTATTTACAAATTCATTCTTTTCGTCACATGGATACTCTCTATCAAATTCACTTAACTCACTCTTGCTCAATGGATTATCAAAGAACCTATTTTTTTTGCTGAATTCAAGGCATTTTTTTTCTTTTTAGGGTACTAGTCAAAGTTGAATGTGCATTGTATGTTATTTTGAAATACTTTATAAATAATGTAAAAATAATATTTGATACCAATTTGTTGGGAGAATTTGATGAGTTTGAAACGAACTAAAAAAAAATAGAATATAAATTTAAGAGAAGAAAATTATAATTTCAAAACTCAACTTCTATGATTCAAATTTTTTGTGATGAAGAAGTATTATAAATGAGCAATATTTTTATACTACATTTGGTACATGATAATTAATTGTTAATATATGAATCTAAATACCAATTAAAATTCTTAAATACATGAATAAAAATAAATTCATCTATAATAACTCTAAATTCATATAGATCAAGATTCATTAAGTCAAATTCATTGAGTCTATATTAATTTGAATGTTAATTAGTTGAAAATTAATAACACGAAATTAATACATGACAAGGATTTTGTAGCATTTATTACAAATTGAAAAATGAAAAGTAAAGTATTATTGAAATAATTGAATTGTAGTAGTGTTAAAATCGTCCAAAAAATAATTCTCACTTGATTTGATATTTAATATACTAGTAGTAAACACGTGCGTTGCACGTCTTATATATCGAATGAATGATGTGCGTAATATTTTTGAAGTACTATTATTTTCGCTTTTTTAAGCATGTGAAATGACTTTTCGATTGTAACCTTAAACAATGTAGCTTGAAAATTACTTCCTTGAAAATATTATAAAAAAAATCTATTAGTTTAATAGTAAAACTTCTATAAGAAAAGTATTGGATAATTCTGATATTATATAATATCTTCTATCACACAAAATTGGTTTTAAAACTTAAATACAGTCGTTTTTATTGCTATAGATCTCAATTGAATATTTTTAATGTATAGATACTTTTATAATCCGCTTCAAATGCATTCAATTATCTTATAAAGATATAATCACTATCTTTGTTTAGTGAAATCAATTATACAAATATGAAAACAAATTTATGATGTGACAACAAAAATATACATTAACAATTAACAAAACAGAAAAAAATTAATATTTTTCAAATTAAACTGACAACTTGACTTATTTTGTCAATCTATTGACGAATCAGATCTCATTTCTAGTAATATTTTTGACGATGGTGTATTCATATGTGATGCTTTCAACATACAAAAAAAAAAAAAAGTCATTGATATATTAGTTTAATAATTTATTTATCAATCTTGAAAAAAAAAATCTTATAGCAAGTATATGATATATCATAAAAATATAATATCATACAACGCACGTCTTTATGAAGAATATGATTGTGCTCAGATACCAATATGATGCAGCGACATATGTTGATTATAATAAACATTTTAGGGTGTGTTTTGGTCATATTATTTTGGAAGAATGTATTATGGAATAGTAGATTGATGGAGAATGTGTGGTTGAAAAAGAAGAAAAAGTTATTGATGTAATGAAAAATATTTTTTTATTAAAGAATGTATGGTTGAAAATGAGTAGAAGGATGAGAATGAAAATTTTAATGTGTACCAAACAAGGGCTAATATAAAAATCAATCAAAGACCAATATAAAGTGACTGCTGTTCACAGTTCAACAAAATCCTAATTGTCATAGTTTAATATAATTGCATCTATGCTAATGTCTCATTATCTCTCCTTAAAATAATTATTAAATCATAATTTAATAAATAAATAAAAACAAAATAAAAACAAAAAAATTATATTTATTAAAATTATAAATCGTCAAGTCAAAGATAAATCGCAGTGGTGAAAAGAGATCTAACATATAAATGTGCAATCAAAGATGGTTCCAAAAATTCATAAATATGAATAAAAAAAATGCAAATTTGCATGAATATGATAAGATAATAATATTGTCGAGCTGCCATGTGCTTAGGAAGGTCCAAATGGATGTATATATACAATAAAATGATTAATGGTAATAAATAAATTTAAAATAGAAATTTCGTAAAATTTAAACCTTGATATTAGGAATTAATTTGAAATGCGAACCAAGCTCAACTAATCGCCAAAAAAAAAAAAAAA
>CAIGRB010069125.1:18906-44758 GCA_903798255.1 Fraxinus quadrangulata
TTAATTATTAATAAAACTAAAATTAAATAAGGGTATATTGGGTATATAGCCAATAGGAATTAATTCTATTAAAAGATTATTAACAAAATTAAAATTAAATAAGGGTATATTAAGTATATAGTCAAATATGCAAGGGTAAATGATGTATTCAAAAGTTTCTCCTCAATCCCCACTTTTAATATATTGTAGATTATAGATAAGCTCTTTAAATGTAAATAACCCGTACTTTAAGGAATTCTTTATGAATAGTTTTTTGTGACACTCTGCATGCAAGCTTACGGGATAATTATTATTACCTACAAACTTTTCGGAAGGAAAATCAAGCATTACATTCGTGTAACAAGAAAATATGATCACACGATCAATCAAAGCTAATCCCAGAAGAGTGAGTGAGTGAACAAAAGTACAAGTTCAAAATTAATTTCCACTTGCATTTGAATTAAAAGTGGAAAAACAAACCTAACTTTCCAAAAGAAAAATCAAGCCTTACATTAGTATAACTATAATAAAGACGCTACCATCAGGATAGTGGCCTAATTCTCAAGGCATTTAAGATTTTGCATTCAACTCCTCTTTACAAAAAACCAAAATCATCATGCATTCGATCCCCATAAGGATGTTAGTCACAATTACACCCAAGAATTACTTTATATAGTACATAAAATGAATTTACTTTCTCAATTTCTCTTTATACTTGTCGCGACAATTTTTCTAAAAATCTTAAATCCGGGCTTAAAAAAATCATCAAACGAATACTACCCAACCTCGGCTCGACCCACACCCTTCCTTCACTTTGATGCCTCAAGTTTTAACAGGATGATGGTGGTGGTGGTTACAATATCACAAAGGAAAGGAAGACAACAAAGAAAGCAATGATTCGTTCTCACAAGAATTCTCTGAGAGAATTCTCCAAGATGGCTCCCACATGTTTCTCTCCTTCTATTGTAACACACACCCACGCACACGACTTGGACAAAACCAAGTGGAAACTCAGCTAAGGCAGCATATAAACCCCAAATGAGGTCACTCCAATTATGGGCCTAATTACTCTCTAAATGGGCTAATAACCATTCCATTGAATAGCCCATGTACAAGACCAATTAAATGGGCTTTCATTTCACCATCGAACCAATAAGTCCAACTACAACTTGGACCCTCCAAAAGTGTATGTTTTTTTCCGGATCAAGCCAAGTCTAGGTGTCCATAAATTAGCCAACACCTGTTTTAAATTATCGTGCGAATTTATTAGGTATCAAAACTCAACATTAATTGTACACCTTGAATCTGATGGTGGAAATTAATCCAAATCAATACCTAAAGTCGACTCTCTAATTTGCTAATTTTTCTTCTTTCTTCATTTATTTTAGAACTAAGAATATTTTAAAGGATAAAAAATAGTTTAGTTATGAAGCGGCTATTTAAACACGTGATAGTCACTTAGTGGAGGAAGAATTTTTAACAACGTTGATTAACATACCTCCAACTCCTAAATATGGGTGTATTTAATTGGGATTTTTAAAAAATTCTATAGACTTTTTAAGTGGGTGGCTTTTGTGGATGTTATGGACTTTTAAGTGATTTCTATAGATTTGTTAAGAATTAATAAAAGTCTTTCACGGACTCCTGTAAACTTTGATTAAAGATTTTTAAAGAATTTTTATCTTACAAATTTATTATACTTGAAAATTTACAATATTTTTTATTACCAAATTAACATTTTTGAGAACCACAATACCCACAAAATTTTCTTGGGTAAAGTAACTAATCACGACCCTATCATTCGATTTTGGCGCAAATAAAATAAAATAAAACTTGTACATCAATTTCAAAGAACATCACCAAAAAAATTTCACGAAATTAACATAAATTCTAAGAAAACAAATTATTCTTAACAAACAAATAAATGAATAGATCGATTACATGGAATTCTATGTTTTGAAGCAATTGCATATAATTTCAATTCAAAAGTAATTAATTATGTACATTTAGACTAATTATAAATTGATTACAGAAAATGAATTGAAGATATATGAGAAAAATCCTAAAATTAAAAGAAAAAAGTTCTTTTTTTTACTACATGAGAGATTTTCTTTGAGATTTACTATTTATATTTTTCATCAAAAAGTCTTCAAAAGTCCAGTAAATAGAGAATTCTCCAAAAGTCACTGTCTATTTGAATATCTCATGACTCATAGAGACTTCTAAAAAATTTCAATTGAATACAACGAAATTTTAGAAAATTTTTAAAAGTGTCAATTGAATATGCCTTAACTTCTTAAATCCTCAAAAGTCTTTAAAAGTCCAAAATGAATACACTTCCTAACTAAAAATAGCATTGTTGTGTAATCCGATCAAGGTGATGTTCAGTTATGATTACAATATAGCCTTGAGGTATTTGATCACTTACACATGCTAATATAAATCACATGGGCAACGGGTTGGTCGGGTCGGGTCGGATTGGTTTTGGTCCAAAATAAACTTTGATTTTTTATTGTTATGGAGCTGAAACCAGTCCGATTTGGTGGCATAAACCGACCCAAGCCAAAACGATTCGGGTCGGTTTGAATCGATTTGGGTAGGCGATTTTAGCACTTGTTTGATTGGAGTCTATAGATTTTTAGGGGAAGCCTAAACATTTTTAAGATAGCTGGTGTATGGAATGTTAGATAATTTGAAACGCACACTTTTCAGGAAAAAATTTTGCCCCTGGAAATATTTATGACAGAGTCTCAATTTTGCCTTCCCCTTCATACTATAACAACAAAGATCCACAAATATCATTACTCATTCAAAATGTATAGTGGCAGACAACTTTATTGGTATTCATCCCTTTTCAGTCAAACAATTAAATCACCCAATGCACTCCACCCATTCTAACAATCCACAAAGAATTTTTACTGAAATTTAGCATAAGATTTGGGTGAAAATTGAATTCCAAATCCATTAGTTCTTAATGAAAAGCAAGAAGAAGATGTGAAAATTCCAAATAGAGGTGAACCTTTCATTGTATGTGAAGAGGTACAAAACACCATCTCCAGCAAGCAGCAACTAGCAACTACAGGAATCCAAATACCTCCTTGAATTGGCCTTTTCTCTTCAAGAAAGAAGGCCTCCAAAGTTTTAGCATCACCCTTAACTCCGACGATCCGATGAAAATGGAGTCGAAAAAATGACGTCAGTTTGAGGAGGTAGAAACTTCAAATAACTTGGGTGGCTCTTTTAAATCGGTAGCCACCAATGTCACCAAAAAAGACGAAAGACATTTGCTGAATTTGATTTCAAATTTAAGGATTTTTTGTTTTAGTTCGGTTTAGACCGATTGTTCAGTTTCAATCCGTAAACTGACTCAAACCACGCATTTTATGCACCAACCCAACCCAAAAGAATGCGTAAACCGACCCAAATAGACCTGAATCAGGTCAGATCAGTTCGGATTTTCAGGTTGCGGGTTTGGCACTCAGCCCTATAAATACTCTATGAACCTCACTTTGCTCACTCTTGCTTGATGGGCTACAACCTGATTTCTATTTATATTTCTACCTCATTGAAATCAACCGTGGAGATTAATCCAAATCAAGATATAATATTAACTTTAAAGAACTTTCTATGACAGTAATATTCTTTTTAAAAATGTATCGCTCTACATATGTTTGTCACACTAGCAAGGATTCTGAAAGCTTCTCTAGAAGGCTTCGAGGAGTTTCTCTCATAGAGGACTTTAGACTTGGAATTTTTCCTTAACTCTTTGCATATTTTTAGAGTCTTCCACAAATCTCTATCTAGTCACTTCAACATGTAAGCACTCAGCAACTTGTCTTCAACTGTCGGTCGTGTGACATATTCGTGCCCAATTTTTTTTTTTTTGTTTTTTTGATCGGTAAATGAATTATATTGATCAAAGATCATGTACAAAATACTTCGAGCATATCCGAGCGAATCAACAATATAGTAATAATGGAATTACAAAACAATGGGCATACCCATGTGTACAAAAAAGAGAAAATCCAAAACAAGTGGATAAAAATCAACCCATAGCAATCGACTCATAACAAATCAAAACATTAGGATACAAAGAAAACATTACTTTGAATACATATGTTTTGATCCTACGTACAATACTCTCAACTTGGGGTCTCATGTCATCAAAAATCATCTGATTTCTTGCCATCCATATGTAGTAGACGGCACTAGCTAAAGCAATCCTCTTGGCTTTGTTACGCCATAAAGTACCTCTTGCTTCCTTTTTCATCCACTTAAGTGCGCTAGCAATAGTAGTCATGGCCCTTGTAATACCCAACCAATCTTTTATGATGTTCCAAACTTTTGAAGAAAAGGAACATTGAAAAAATAGGTGGTGAGAAGTCTCCTCCCGCGAGCCACAGAAGACACAAAACCGGTCAATATCCAGGTAAAGCAAGTTGTCTCTAGTAAGAAGTTTGGAGTTTGCTGCCAACCAAAGCATGAATTCGTGTTTAGGAGTAATATAGTGTTTCCAAACCTCTAAAGTCCAGCACTTAACGTTCCCCTTCAGCCTAAAGAATTCATAGGCGTTAGAGGCACAAAAAATTCCACTATTCTGCCCCATTTTCTGCTCAAAAAACTGGAGCGTAACCTCCAAAGTAGGCTGTCCAGAAAACCCGTGTGCAAGAATCTGCCTGAAACCATCTCTGATGTTGAGCTGTTTTTTAATGAGAGTTGAGTGATCTTTACGTTGCATAACCTCCCAAATGCTAGCTCCTTTGAGGTAGTAATGATCAACCCATCTGATCCATAGCGTATCTTTTTTATGGTGAATATTCCACAGTAGCTTTGAGAGTAAGGCTGAATTCCAGCACTTCAAATCTCAAAAACCCAGACCACCTTCATGTTTAGGTAAGCATACATCCCTCCAAGCCACCAAAGGTTTTTTAGAACCCCAAAGGAAAACTCGGCAAAGGCTTTGGATCCTTGAGATAATAGTGGCCGGGATTGGTAACAACGAGAGCCAAAAAGCATTACTCGCATATCCGCGCAATCTCCGCTTACACCTTGGGAAGATGTGCCAATCTCATGCGCATCTACCCAATATCAACACACTGCCTTGATAAATGCGCCCAACTCATGCATTATTGCACCAAGACTCCGACATGTGCCAAGACGGGCAGGGACGGACACAGACATTTTGAGTTAGAAGAACACAATCAAATAATGTACACATCGAATATTTTGTTCTTGATTTTTGAATTATTCATATTTAACTTGAGATGATGCAGATTTATATTTAAAAAATTATTTTTACATTAATATTTTGCTAACATTTTCATCCATTTAATTTCGAAGAGTCATTTTATTAATGTTTTGTTCATCATAAGAAAATGCATATTTACGTTTAAAAATCTTATAATATATTTAATACAAACAATCAATTCAAGTAATTAACAAACAATCAATTCAAGTAATCGAAAGGAAAAATATATAACTAATATTCAATACAAATAATCAATCAAATAAACACAATTCGTTAAATATAAGTCAAATTGGTTATAATGAGTTCAGACGCATTCTATATACATAATTTAATATGAGAAAATGCAAATTGGTGTGTTTGAGCCACATTATTTTAAAAGAATGTATTTTAGAATAGTAGATGTAATGGAAAATATTATGTTATTGAAGAATGTGATTGAAAATGAGTAGAAGAATGAAAATGAAAATTTTAATGTGTATCAAACTTAGGTTCTAATTACATGAAAATTTAATTAGAAAGTGAAGATTTGTAGTAAGCCCATGTTTAAGTCACATTAAAATTTTCATTCTTATTATTCTACTCATTTTCAACTACATATTTTTCAATAAAATAACATTTTCCATCATATCAATAAATTTTCCTTCTTTTTCAACCACACATTCTCCATTCATCTATTATTCCAAAATACATTCTTCCAAAATAATGTGGCTCAAACACACCCTTAATGTGATAATTTGTAGAGAAATTATATACAAATTTTAAAAAATTAGAAGGGTTAAGAGTTTGTTAAAAAAACTTGAGGAAAAAGGTAAAAGAGAGCAATAGAAAAGAGAAAAATTCAAATTTATTGTGATTTTGCCCATATTTGGTAGAGATTAAAATCAATTTTTAGTAAATTTTGATAAATGTTAAACAATTATGGATTCATTGAAATATGTTCTTAAAATTAATTGTTAACTTTGATTTAGATTAAAATTTAGACTTTAATCGATATCAAACATGAGTTTATCAAAAGAGAGTTTCTTGACTTCAATATTGAGATGGCAAACTAGTCTATTGTCGTTTATTGTTAATTGTAGAGAGTCGTCATTATTAATTTATAGTCATTACAGAACTGGCTTAGCCATCCTGATTAAGAAGCTATTTAGGATAAATTCTTCAATGCCACACACATGGGTTGATGAAGAGAATGATTAAGTGTTTTAATTGTTCAATTTTCTTTATCTAAGTATTTTTATTTATTTATTATTTTTTGAAAAAATTCATTTCATTAGTATAATGTCTCTGTTCTAGCAATACTTTCAAACTAAACTATCGCATCAGTTTATTCATTAGTCAAATTAATGAATATGGGGTCTCCTTTTGACTTATATATAAAATATTTACGTATCATGATTAAAATTCTTTTTGAACCAAATATTCTAAAGGACACTCATTTTTTATATTTATAAATTAAATAGTTGGAGGTTAAGTAACACAATTGTAAAGAAACATGTGACTTTAGTGACTTAATTGAAACAAAAATAGTTCAGCCATCACCTGAAAATTTCTCTAACGTGCGTTTGATACACCATATTGAATTAGGGGGATGGTATTAGTAGGGATAGAATTAGAGGGAATCGTATAAAGGTGATTAGGATGTATTATTATAATACGAAGTTTGGTACTACACTTTATTAAAGGAAGGTATAAATATTTAAAAATAAAAAAAAAATGTATAACCATATTTTGCCTAAGCCAAAAACAAAAGTGAAGTTATTTTAAAAGTAAACTTTTTTCTACAAATATATTCAATTAATTTACTCTCTTATTTTTGGGTTACACTCATTTTTAGCTTTGATTAACAAAAACATAATTTAACTCAAAACCTACTTATTTACTATAAGTAGTGTTGACCCTAAAAAATGGCTCAACAGGTGTCGGACCCACTCTTGCCACATCAAGCACGTTTCCGGCTCGCTTTTATCAAATCAACGATGATAATCGATTGAGATTGAGCGCGGGAGGCACTTTTTGACAAGAGACGAGACGATCAGACTCCGGCCAATATAACGGGGGATAATTGTGTTTTTCTACCACTATCAAAATGTGTGAATTTAGAAATGATCTAAACAATTTTCATGTTATCATCTTTAGAAAGATAGATCCCACAATGTATATTAGTTTTCTTATTTCTACCCCTTGTTCTTCTCAGAAAGGGATCCAATCGTCCCCTTCTTGTTACAATATGTGACTATTTATACTGTGTTCAACAGGCGTGACAGTCGTTGGATTAGAACCACGTGGCCTCATCCTTCTGACTTAGACCTCATGTCACCGTCTACTCAACTCATTAAATATTCGGACAGGGGATCAGCCGCCTAATATGGTAGGCTGTCATACTGACAGTCTTTAATGCAAGTGTTCAATCAATCATGTTTAAAAGATCTCCAAATCCGTTACGGGGAACAACGTCGGCATTGTGATGAGACGAGGTCTGCTACAATCCGAGGTTCTTATGCAGTTGGGAGGAAGCCCCTGCCTTAGGGCTTCGGAACCTTGGCGACCTCGCCAAATCTTTCTGTTCGATCCCCTCTGCTAGTTTGGTCCACGTGGGCTAACTGTTTACACTTCTGCCAGCGTGGCACATCTGCCAACGTGGCAATTATCGATACCTTGAAATTTTGACGAGGTGGTGACGGTGGTAACAAGTAGATTCATTTTTGTTCAAAAATATGTTTGAATACTTAACTTTCTCTTACTTTTAAATAAAAGAAGTTACTTCTTAAAATAACTCTTACATTACTATCAAAATAAGTAACTAACTTATTTTTAACTTTGATTAAGAAAACAGATATTTATTTTAAAAGATTCATAGTTGCTTGTGAAAAAAAATTACATTTTTTAGGAAAAGTAAATTTCATGTTTGGGTAATTTTTCTCTTTCTTTTATGTAAAAAATGTTAAACTTTTTTTTTTTTTTAATGGAACTCTTACCTACTTTATTTTAACTTTGATGAATATTAATAATAAATAATGACACAATGTGTTTCTCAATGTAAGCGACCAACTATTACTATCTCAAATTGACATGTATGATACTGTGCAACCTTATTTTTGCACTTGAAAACTCTTTACTTGCACTTTTTTCCTTTCTACCGCACATCGCTTTCCTAAAGGAGGGGGAAAAAAGAGAGAGAATTAACTTTATAAAGAATCGGCGATTACAATAGGCATCTATGTACGTAGCAGCTTGTTATTTGTTAGTTCCTTAGTTTCTTATAATTCTGTTATCTCAAATAATAAGTTAATACCTCAAATAATAAGTTGTCATCTAAAATAATTACGGCAATCATAACTATAGCATTACCTTTTATGAAACATAGAATTACGTAGCGTTGATGAATTGAACGCCAAAGATGGGCTTATTGTATTGGGCTCAGACCCTAGCTGTGGGTGGTGGGCCCAAGTGGTATGATGGGTTATTTTCGCAGTTGATTTTGATGATGGCAAACACTTCTTAGCTTGGAAGCATTACCTAGCAGATCCACTCTAGAGCTCTGACATGGTTAGCCTCAATTAACATGTTACATTATCAAAAGGTTCAAAATTCAAATGGTCTTAAAAGATGTGGTGTTAATTATGCGAATAGTATACTAACTTTATTTTTTGTTTCAAATTCATACATAAATTTAACTTTATATTTTCTATCCATACAAAAATGAACAGTCGTCTGTCAGATATTATGGGACAGTTCATGGAGCAAACAATGTACCTACATGACAAATGGCACAAAATCATGGTAAACAAAAACAATTCTGCTTCACGTACAAAAACAAAATGCAGAATGCACAAAAAGAAAACAAATCACAGCATGAGGATGGATGGGAATTTTTTTCAATATTGAGAAATGTTACTTGTACATCGTCACCTCGATGTACAAATAGTAAAACCCTTCAATATTTTACTCACAAGGAGCCCACCCCATGTGAGTAATTTGTTGAATTTCTGGCAAATCCATTTCTATACAAATGAATTTGAAGAAAAAAGAAAAAATGCATCTTCCGCACTGCAACCCAAAGCCACCACACCACCATTCACCTTGCAATTGCCACCACCACTAGGATTCCCCTGATTTCGTGAAATGAGTCCATCGATTTTTCATCGTGATTTGAAAGTTGTGGTTCCTAAATTCGTGAAATCACCATAGTGGTGTCAGGGACAGTGGTTGGAACGGGGGATGCTGATTGTCGACAACCCACGCAAGGATATTGTGGCGCGAGTTAGTGTTGGGATGGATTTTTGGGAGAAGGCTATATTTTTCAATTTTTTTTTTTTATTTTTTGGTTTTTCTAAATTAAGCATTATATGCTATTTACACAATGTGTTTTAATAATGATAATCGTATGTCATGTGATGACCATGTAGGCGCATCATTTGTCATGTGGATTAGTCCATCAGTTATGACTGGACGGATATTAACTTTTGTAAAGATTAAAAATAATTTTGTGAATTTATGTACGATTTTAAAACAAAGCTCATTTCATGTTTAATTTTAAATCAAGAGATATAATTCATGTTGCCTAATTAACTCTAAAATGTGTAAATATTAAACTATAATTAGATGAAATCCAAAAGCATATGTTTTCCTGAAAAAAAAAAGAAAAAAATCTCGTTCAAATCAATTCCTTTACTCCTCACTTCACGAAAAAAAAAAAAAAAAANAACACATTCATAAAAAATATTTTTCAAATAATTACTTGTCAAAAAAAAAAAAAAAAACTTTATAAAAGTAACTTATAATCATTAACAGAATTAGACTTAGACAAATTAACCTTAAGGTCTAATAACTTTGTCACATGCAACATTACTAGTTGCCAAACCGACATACCTCAAAATTAGTTTGACTCCATGACAATGTGATTATGTCTGTCCAATTTGTTCATAAATAATTGTGTACAGTACAGATTTTGAATGGGAGATTAAAATTAAAAAAAAAAACACACACACACACACACACACGAGACAAAGGACAAAAAAACAAAATATGCTCTGCTCTTCACTCAGAAAGTGGATCTGCTTTTTCTCTTCCATTCATTCACCTTTCTTCCTTATCACATGATCAAGATCCCACTTCTCTTAGTATTCTATAAATAATTTTAAAAGTAAAAGTAAAAGTAAAAATAAAGTTTTTTTAAAAAATTTTTGATATTAACATAAACTAAATGTCACCGACAATAATTCCACATTAAGCTTTATCAATATTTTTGCTTTAATATGTGGGGACGAATTTCGATTTGAGTAATTGAGTGTGACTGCTTCTATTGTCTCACAATTCTTATTTCAATACGACCTTTACTATGGTTATTATGTATTGTTATGATAAACAGATATATTTTGCACGTTTATTGTTATGGCTAGTTTCTACAAAAGATTTAATTAATTATTTATATAATACTTGAATTTTTTTATATAGATGCTGTATAGTTGATTTTTCATCTTTTTGAGACAAATAGGCGACAAAAAGATCATCCTAAGATCACAAGATTCTCGACAAATATGTATCATGTGACCAATAATTATATTTGTGACTTTTGGATCTAAATAGCCAAACTAACAAATTTGTGACAGAAAATTTTAATATTGTAAATTTTTTGTGAGTTTTACTATTTATATTATGAAATCCCATAAAATAGCTCTCTTAGTTGCAGACATGAAAATATATTCATTACTCATTTAAACCAGGAAACAATATAATTTTTAGCGTATAATTATGCAAAAGAATGGACTATTAAAGATGTGATACCAACATAAATTCATATAACTACTTTCTAATTCTAACAATTAAATAAACTTGTGAAACCCTTAGTTGCAACATGAGAAATGCCAAGAAAATCTAGAGGTAGATTTGACTTGCCTCCTCACATTTACAGGCGTAATATTGTGGTTCAATCTCTATAACAATAGGAGCGTCATCGACCATACTTGAGCGATCAGTGAACTCGATCTACTCAACTTCTCCTACTAATGCATTTTATTTGAATCGAGTCAATCTATATGAGCGATCAACACTTTTTCCCACCCTAGAGTTCCTATAAACAACAATATTTATATAATCTACCAACCCAAATAAATCTACCCAAAGCAAGATGTGATAGTTTGAGTTTGGCAACTTACTTGAACTTGCATCTTATTGTTTAAGTAAATGGACAGAATGAAAGCTGAGATTGGTACTATATATCAACACATACACATGCTGTTCAGATGTTTCAGACATAAACAAGCACATAAGCTTGGTTTTTTTTAAAATTTATGTCACCATTCCCTTCCAAATGGACATTCCTATTTGCACACACACACACAGAAAGAACCAAGAAAAATAATGTAAAAAATATACGCAAGGAATAATGGAATATTATTATATATTCATAAGGCATGTGACAAAGGTTATCTTTAAAACAATGAAAAGGGTATGATGGATTACAGTCTGGTATCAAATAATAGCTCTGCTTTACTTTAAGTTCACATTGGGGAAATTGCGTTTGCAGTTCCAACGAAATCAATTGGGTCATTAATCTTCGATATGTCTCAATTGGGTCGATGGCATCCAACTTATTTTCAAATTTCACCGGGTCTGTCACATATCGTTCTCTAAACTCATGAAAGTCGTTTATTTGATAGTTATATTGTAAATGATCTTCTACATAATCACTATGTAGCACCCTAGAAACGAAAAATAGTTAAATGAAGGTTATGATGACAACGTCTTTAGATTAAAATGTTAACATGCTTATTTTCATGTTTTATGCTTATAATGTGTGGTGTAGTAGTAAGCTAACATGTCACGCAGCAATTACGTGAAAGATTAGTTGCAGTGTTACTGCCAATTAAGTTAGTTGAAAGTTCAGTGATCACAAATGAAATTTACCCGTACACATCCCTTGCTTGTTTGAGCAATATTTTATCAATTAATCGAACTTCAATTTTGACCATATATTTCATGAAACTCACAATTTTTATTTATTTTTCAATGAAATATTTTATCAACTTTTATCAAAACGTCTGTTAAACAACCCCTCAATCACTCCCACCACCCTAAACACGATTATAAATACTCACCCAATCACGCTCACTAAACCATCACTGAAAAACACAAAGCCAGCCATGGGGAAACTCCTCTATTCACTAGCCATTCTCTTTTTCTCCTCAGTAGCCCTTGGGTTTACCCCCAACTGCAATATCCCAGAACAAGGCTCAACACTCCAAGTCATCCATGTCAACAGCCCATGCTCTCCATTCAGGTCAAAAACCCAACTCTCATGGGAAGACAGTGTTTTACAAATGCAGTCTGAGGACAAAGAGAGGTTAATTTACTTATCTAGCCTTGTCGCCGGCAGGTCTGTTGTCCCTATAGCCTCCGGCAGACAGGTTACACAGAACCCTACTTACATTTTGAGGGTTAAAATCGGAACTCCACCTCAAACCCTTCTAATGGCTATGGATACTAGCAGTGATGCTGCTTGGGTTCCATGCAGCGGCTGTGCTGGCTGCTCCACTACAGCTTTTTATACGGCAAAGTCTACGTCGTTTAAGAACCTGAGTTGCGGTGCTGTACAATGCAAGCAGGTATAATTCGATTAACTAGAAGCTTTTTCAGTTTTTGATGGCTTGTTGATACAGTACTGTTTGTCACGCGCCAACGCGCCGCCGTAGGCAGTAAAAATGGTTTTTGACATGGATTTGTCTTTTAACCCCATTTTTCAAAACATTGTTTGCTACAGTAAGATTTTCTACCACACATTCACCCAATAAAATATTCTACACACAAATCAATAAAGTTACTTTAAATTTCAACCACACATTTTCCAAAAAATATTATTTATTATTTCATTTTTTTCAAATAATGAGACACAAACACACCCTTAGTAACGTGTCCGAATTCAGTGTACAGCTGTACTGCAATAGTCACGAGTATGGAGTCGACACTTTTAACTATTTGTTCTCTTTTACTTTTTATCGAATGATTGGTTTTCTTTAAAACAAGTCAAATTTACTTAAAAGTTGCTTATTTTTCCCATATGATTTTGATTCTTGTACTAACAAAATGTACTTTTTTAGAAAGTAATTTTTTCGTCTTGATGACATTGTCAAATAAATGAAATACATACCAATTTCACTCGACAATGTGACAACTGTTTAAACTGATAACGTATTTCTTTCATTTTAATAATTAAAATTGAATTGTTCAGGTACCTAACCCAAGTTGTGAAGGCACTACATGTGGCTTTAACCTAACCTACGGCAGTTCCTCGATCGCAGCCAGCTTGGTCCAGGACACCATCAGACTTGCCGTCGACCCCGTCCCTGGCTATACCTTCGGCTGCATTCGGAAAGCCACCGGCAACTCCATACCGGCACAAGGACTTTTGGGCCTGGGCCGAGGCCCATTGTCATTACTGTCACAAACCCAATACCTCTATAAGTCCACTTTTTCTTACTGCTTACCTGGCTACAAATCTCCAAACTTTAGTGGGTCACTCAGGTTGGGGCCCAATAGCCAGCCCTTTAGAATCAGATATACCCAATTGCTTGAGAACCCAAGAAGATCATCCCTCTATTATGTGAACCTCGTGGGGATAAAGGTTGGAAGGGGATTAGTCAAGATCCCTCCTGCAGCATTTGCTCATGATCCAAACACTGGTTCAGGGACAGTCATTGATTCTGGTAAATTTTTATTGCGATTATTAACCATCTCGTCCAAAAACTTTTCGTGACATATGCATTTCGGTATTTTCTTCAACGGGTCCCATCACGTATAGTTTTAATCGTCTTTTCAATAATGTTATTTATCATTAGTCTAGTCTAGGCGACATTATCTGAATTAGAGAGCTCACTGCCACTTAAATTGAAGACGATCATCGATTATAGATAGCATTACTCTTTTCTTTTTAGTCAATGCTCACACGTACAAAAATTTCATTAACGTGACGATGAGATTTGAATTTAGATTTCTTGAGGACATCATGTTGAGAAGTTAAAATCTTATCTATAGCAGGAGCACTCTTTATGTTAAAAAATGAAGTTGGTGATATGTAAGGTTCTGTTTGATTTCTATTAATTTATATTCACATAATAAAATATTTTACACGTTCTATCAAAAAAATTTCCTACTTTTTAACTACAAATTCTTATAAAAATACTATTCAAAACTTTTTTTTTTTTTTTTCAATTAATGGGAATCAAACAAGCACTAAATCTCGTTTGTTTTGTTTTGTTTCTATTAGGAACCGTGTTCACCCGTCTAGTTGAGCCGGCCTACATCGCGGTGCGAGATGCATTCCGACGTCGAATGGGCAAGGCAATCGTGTCGTCCCTCGGCGGTTTCGACACGTGCTACACCGTTCCGATCACCGTGCCTACCATAACATTCATGTTCTCAGGCTTGAACATGACATTGCCACAAGACAACTTCCTTATTCGCAGCGCTGTCGGCACCACCTCTTGTCTAGCCATAGCCGCCGCGCCCGATAATGTCAACTCTGTTCTCAATGTGATTGCCAATTTTCAACAGCAGAACCACAGAATCCTAATTGACGTACCAAATTCCAAGCTTGGTGTGGCACGTGAAACCTGTACTTGATTGGTTGGCTCAATCTGGTTGAATTTGGATTTTTGTTTCTTCATGCCTTTGTTTTAGTGGTAATTTTTTCTATGATATGATATTGATGTTTCACATTTGAAATCAAGTGTTTACCTTTTTATGTTTAATCTACTTTTAAGTAAAAAAGTAATTAAAAATAAGTATATGTTAAGAATTATGAACTAGGTGTAATTGAGACACAACACTCTCTAGAATTATAAACAAACATAAAAGAAAAGATTATATAGATTATGTACGAGTTGACTTCTGCTGTCCCCCGTGTCCTCACAAATTTTTGACACACCAAAATCTGCTAGCAAATGGAAAGACGACATTTCAATTGTGATGTCACTTCAATGTATTGTTAACATCTTATGATTTGCGAATAAGAGTTGATATATTGAGATGTTAAAACAGTAAAGAGATAGCCGAAAAGACTACATATCTTAACTTGTTAGACAAACATACTATTGAGGAAACTATGTAACGAGAATTCGAAAAAAATTACAACGCCACAAGAATGTTGAAGTGCTACCATATAATCTATTGTCACAATGAAGTCTACCTTTCAACTATCTCTCTCCCTCTTTTTTTTTTACTTAAAAGTTAGAAAAAATGTAATTAAAAACAACATACTTAGGACTAAAAAGTTACTTAAAAAGGCAATGTTATCGTAACTGGACTAGACAGTTCGACTCAACCTAACCGATTTGGCTATAGACAAAGGATAAAAAGTTAGATCTCGATAGTAACAACTAAGAATCATGTCAAACATTTTTGTTATTAGATATCTACATTTTTTACAACTAGCTGACTTCTAATATTATGATATTTGATTCTTTAATATTTAACTTTGACGTTTGTCGATGTTCCAGTTGATTTGAAGGATTTATTTTTTTAAAAAAAAGTACTTAAAAGTAACTTTGTTTAACCAGAAGTACCCAACACATTCTATTGAAAGGAAAGAAATTGTTGGTATTTGAAACAAGTCACGGGGTTTACTGGTCCAAATAAATGTTGTCATTTCCTTGCTTCATTAGTCAATAGACAATGGTCACGAGTTTACCGGTTACCGGGGATGCTTGTCCCCATCGATAATTGCGCCTCATTAGATTCATATATTCCTATCGATTTAAATCTTGTGGGAAATAATAACTTAACGGGAAAAATAAGTCGATATTGACATTTCACGTTTGTAGGTCAGTGAGTAGTGTCTTTCTCTTAACTCTTGTCGTGTATTTGAACGGTAACGCATTCTATACGTTTCTTTGGCACAAGTTTGAAATGGTCTTGAAGATTCGTGAGAAGGTGCGTATTTAGACAATAATAAGTACCATCACGCAAACTTGGAATCAATCGAAAGAAGACGTGAGTATTTGAACTCTAGTGTGCGAGTGTAAATGCAGTCCCTGCACAAGTTGGCACGGATTTGATGAGTTAAAAAAGGGGTGAAGACGAAATTTACGTGCGATTTTTTTCTTAAGATTCAATTTTATCCATATATTTTGAAAAGTCACAAGCAATGCTTACTTATTTATCACTCAATTTTATCTATTTATAATTTAAACTATTTTCCAAATGTAAGAGTCGATTTTAGGCATTATTTTATTGAATGTGATTTAAGTAGTATAACGATGCCAAAAACTCAAATTAATGCATCCAAAAATAGAACTTCGACAAAAAAATATATATTTATGGTAAATACATTTAATGGATAAATAGATTTGAAATTACAAAACCATATCTGAAGTGTGAGTAGATCGGTCCGATTGTATTCATGTCAAAACCTTGCCACACGGGGGAATGTAAGGGAAGATGTATACAAGAATGTACATTTAACATAATTGATCTAAAAATATGATCTGACCAGATTAGGTTGACGCAACTACTATCAATCACCAAAGCCTATTTAACTTGACATATACATCATGAGAAACATTTCTTCACATTTTTAACCTACAACAGCAAGAGATGCTAAATTTAGACGGCATTGGCCAATCGCTATATATATACACGCACAGATGTGTTTTATAGTCGTACATAGCTAAAAACGCATTCTGCCCCGTTATCCCATGCTGAGTTGCAGGTACACCTCGGTATGCACTTTCATACGCGATGTTACATAAAATTCAAAACCACTCGACCATGCACCTTGGGTAGAAACCGGCTTCTGTAGAAACAGCAGATAGTGACTTCAGTTCTTTCTGCACTTTTCTCCTCTCGTAGAAAACTGAACAAGCGAGTGAAATGCATTTCACGCCATTATCGATAAGCCAGTCTCCACCTCCACAATGACAACATATCTGCATACCAACCATAGATATATATAGCATGACTGTAAAGAAAAAATACGATAGAAGTAGTTAAACAGGACGTGTTGTAACCAAATCCAACCATAGAAGAGTTCACTTAAGAGTTAAGAAGCCATAAAGAAAAGGGAAAAAAACATATGGGAAAGGAGAAGACACAAAAAAGAGGTACTCATTAACCGATTGACAGCTACATTTTCGTTATTTTTTATGAGAAGATAAATCTAGAGATTCTGCCAAGAAAATAATGCATTTTGCAAAGTAGTCCTCTGAATAGAACCATAGAACGCTACCCAAAATTCAAATAAACAAGTAATCATAGAATTCAACAAGAAACATGAACTGATAAAGAATTAATAACCAAGGAAAATATACAGATATATAATATTTTGATTCCTGTAGTAATACTTACAGCGGCAAGGTGTTGGATATCCTTTTCAAGTTTTGAAGTTCTTCCCGCCAAAGCAGTAGCAACAGTGGCTTCATTCTTAGAGCAGTTATGACAGAGATGTTTTGATGCCTGAACTAAATCACCACAGATGATACAGTGTTTTGATAGATAGTAATAATCAATCCTCGTTCGGTGTACATTAGCAGGAGCACCAGAATGACGCTTTCCAACACCTTCACGTGCTGGCCGAGGCATGTCAGAAAACCACTGGTTCAGGTCAGCTCCAACAAGCCCAAATACTCGCTGTAAAGCTGGGATTATCTGCTTCCTGATGTAATAAACATCGTTTAATCTGAAAGGGGAATCAATAGCAAGAAGGTCCAGTGGATCCATTACCATATCAACTAAGCGGGCTCCAGGCTCACCATGAACTACTACATAAGGTACTCGCTCAGCATACCGTGGTTCTGCCCTTGGGTCAGCTTTCATTGCCTTGGTGGCGACAATTGCTGCTGGAGGGAGTGCAGAAGCCCCGCGTGCACTGTAAGTACCTAAACGAACCTCCTTTGCAAAAACAAAATCCTCAAGAGAGGCCCTTCCTGATATAATCCGAGCCCACTGGCGTTGTAAATATGCCTTTACCTGTGCACAACGAACCAACACAAATTAAGGAGTCAAGAAATCATCCAGATGTATGTATATCACAACAATATACATTCTAATGGGTTTTCTAAATATTGAGAGGTGGTAAACACAAAAGTGCAGCATTGCTATATTTAGAGTTAAAAAACAGTGAGATACGCAAGATGACGCACACAAAATAGAAAGAAAAGAATGCTGGATGATTAATAATACATATTATTTCCTCGGGTATGGCTGTTTTCAGCCCAATACAGATGAGAACATCCGAAAACGTTGACAGCGTCATAAATTCACAAACATCAGAAACCAAGTGACCAATGCAAGCCACTTTCAAAGACTTACAAACGTACAATATAGATAACTTTGCACCCAGCAAAAATGTTCAGGTGCACAAAGGGAAAGAAGGGGAAAAGAAAATATGAACACTCAGAGGATAACTACTTGACAGAATTGACTCATCTTCAGACCTTAAATTCGCAGATGTTTCTAGCTTTTTGATATTAAAACATTATTAACCTGCAACCTAACAACCACGTGTCAGAATTCCCCTTATAACAGCAGTTTTCTTCTTTTGTACACAAACTACAGTTAATATTCATCACTTCTCTCTCATCTACCCCTTCCCCCTCTGATTATTTGGCTAAAAGAAACTTGTGAAATTTTCTATTGGTTATTAGAGACATGCTGTTGCTACTATGGCAGGGATAGCTTTAAAGGAACAACTCCATACATCCTGCTATGCTTAACACTAGACGTATACAATCGCACTTAACTCACATAGATAGATCAATTGTATGAACTTAACCACAAAGTTGAAAACTAGAATATTTAATACAGTTCTTACCTTATCAATGTTCTGATGCTCAAAAAAGATCCTTAATGACTGCTCCATAGTTTTAGACACAGCCCTACATGTATCCCTCCGTACTGTCTCAATACCTTTAGCATCAAATGTTGGATTGATTTGGTCAGGCCTTTCGTAACTGTAACCAACATATCGCTTCTTAGTAAGGAGGAAGCAAGGGTAATAGACCTTTTCCATTTTTAATGTGACAGGATCTGGATTCATTTCAGTTATCGAAGATGCCATTTCTTGTCCAATTGTGAAGGCTTCTTTGACAGAACGTCCTTTAAGGAGTACAAAGATGCTGCACCAATGAAGGAAATGAAAATAAATTCTTAGGCCTAATAAAATTAATTTGAAACAAAACGAATTTCATTTTAATCAGATCTTGGAACACTAACCAATGAACTAACTAAAAAGTGAAGGTATGGCACGGTTTCAAAAAAATCATGGAAGCGAAGGTACCTTACTAAACTTCCTTTTTTTTGGAAAACATATCTATGCAACTAATAAAATTTCCATTATCATATTAACCTAACGTGCTTAAAGAGACACCGAATATGGAACACCAAACATTTGGTAGAAAAAGATTTACCACTATATGAACACAGACCTAATAAGAAACAACTGATCAAGTAATCCAATATAAAGACACTAGAAAAATAATGATATTTCAGTACTCAACAACAGCTGAGATGAATACAGAGGAGCCAAAATTTCACAAAAAAATTCCATACGAGTCATGCACGATGATATGGCTCGTGCAGCTCAAGAGAACATGTTTAGCGCTACTTAAGGTGAAGATCATCCATCCATACCTATCTGTATCACCATAAATAACTCTAGCATTCCACTTATCACATTTGCTTATAAATGAGATAGCATTTTCCAGCGTTCTACGGCCACATTGGACAATACTGTCAGCGAGCTCAGCACAAGGCATGCGCCCACTAAATCCAGCAGCAGTATAGCCATAGGTAACATTTGCTATTAGCTTCAAAGCAAGCTGTCGTGCATTAAATATTCGGTGAAGAACTTTCTGTGATGGAGCCAACTTCTTCATAGCTTGTTTTACCATGATTCTAGTTGACAATATCTCTTCCATCAACCGAGGTAGTATGCCTTTCCGAACTTTTGAAGGCACGTACATAACACCATTTGGAGTAATCAATAATTCATGTTCCAAATTGCGAAGAACATTTATATCGGCTGAATATGGGCTCACACCAAGGGTATTAACCTTCGAAGGCGTAATCTTTCCAAGGCATGTACAAAAGCAAAGGTTATATGCAATCATCATCGATGGATAAAGAGATTGGAAGTCTAACACGACGACCGGGTCTGCATAAAAACTAGATTCTGGTTCCATAACAAGTGGCAGGCATTCCATTGCAGGTTGATTGGCAACCTGTAGATTTCCAGGGGAAATAGAAAGATAGTTTTGTGTATGTGCTAGTCGGAGAAACATGGATTCGACACGGTACTGTGAACCTCGAGAAAGAACAGAAAAGAAGTCAATACCAAAAACTCGAGCAAGTTCTGATGTCCGATTTATCAAATCAAGCTGATTCGTAATCTGTAAATTCAACTTTGCTCTCTCTAACACGTATTCAATACATCGATACCTTGCATGTCCAGGACCACTGGAAAACCATTTGGTCAGTACGTTGAAATGGATGGAAGGAACTTTTCTCCTCAAAACTGCTTCAGCAACGGCTTCGACTGTGTACATGTTAAGCTTAACTTCACTCCTCATCAGTCTCCAAATATTAAGAACAATTCTACCACCCACATGAACACCACTGGCATGAGTTCTACCCCACTCATCCTCTACAATTGCATTTTCAAGATTGACAGCTTCAGCAGCTACAGAGTCATAAATCATTTCACTGACCTTTTCTTTTCCTGAAAAATTAAGATCTCGAGAACCGATATTAGATTTAGATGGTGAGCGGGATATGGTATTTAGCAAACCAATGCCAAGATGCACAGCCCTTTCAGCCAAGAAACCAAGGGAACCACTTTGAACATCCCAACCCATTAAAACATCTGGATCTGAAACAATGACAATCTTCATAAAATGGCTGAACAAATGTAATTCTTCAGAAAAAACCAATACTTTGCAATCCAACACTGCATCAAGATCTCTCTGAGTATAATCACATTTAGAATGCAGAAGTACTTGAGTATCAAGTTCAGAACTATCATCTTCCTGAAAAACAAGAACTATGAAACTGATGGCATCAAATCGAGGGTCAGGTCTTAGATCTCCTCTAGATTCTGCCTGGACTTCTATACTCAATAATGTTAGCTGCTGCCCTCCACCAACACTTGCTGGATCCCGGAAGCCAATTTGACTCAGTGGAGTTGGCTTTGAATTTCTATCAGGCCCAGATATCTGAGATGTATACAGTGAGCAATCAACTGATGGTTTACTTTTTAAAACATTTCCTTCATTTTGCTTTATATCACCAGTAGCATTAAGACACTTCACTTCCATGTTACTACTTTCTGGATCATGCTGATGTGGTTGATCTGAATTATGCGTCGACTCAGATAAAGAAGCAGATTCCAGAAAAGGACTATTACAAGCATCAGCCTGAGAATCCTGTGAATCTACTAAATCAACTAAAGACCTCTTTGAGCATGGAGGCAATGGTGACAATGCTGATACCTTTTGCCTCGGAATATCTGACTCATCAGGTAACTTCCATCCATGAATACACTCTGCCATTGGGGGTGAGAGTGCAGGGGTCAGTATGTACAAGTAGGACCCATCATTTTGATAATGGACGGGGACACCCATTACAGACCCTGGGCAATTAACATAGTCATTCTTCCCAGGGCTAATATCAAGTTCTCTTTCATCAATGCCATTGTCCGTGAAAAAAGGAAGGCATTCTTCAGTAACTTTATCCTGAAATGTCCCTTCAGTAGTGTCTTCAACGCCAGGCAGTGATGGGGCTGCACTACCCTGTTCTTCTGTCCACTCCATCATTGGGGGTTTCTTGAAAAGAGTCATACCTTCTGCTTCCATATTTACAAGGTTAGATGTTGAATTGCCAGACTTAACGTCCTTCACACAGGTGTCTAGATTTTCACAACTACTGCTCTCCCCCTGGCCCAACATATCTGTGGATTCTTTGTTCCCATAACTTTTAGAAGCAGATGCTAACTTAGTGTCTACAGCAATATGAAGTCCTTGATAAGAATGAGACAGTCCAACATTTGGAGCATCTGTTTCTGCTCTCCTAACACTGCAGGAGGGAAGAGACAACTCACCCAAAGTAGAAAAATATGAATTCATAGGTTTAGCATGAGAAGCCTCGTCACACACGTCAACTGTACGTGTGTCCCTTTCATGACATTTTGTTTCCTCGTTTGTATCTGTGGGTCTACATATGGAGAATAGCTGAGATTCTCTGCCATGCATATCATTTCTGCATTCCTGTTCGTGAAACAAATCTCCTTTCCTCCATTTTGTGTCAAGGGATGAATCTTCTTGCCAATTTTTGCCCTCAGGAGTTCTATCAGATGGATCAATTTTGTGGCTTCGTTTTCTTCTCATCAAGTCACGTGCAGAGCTTTTAGCTATTACACTAGCTTGCTCTGCATAACTGGCATCCTTATTTGCGTCAACCTTTACAACATTAGAATGGCTTTCTGCTTCATGTCCTGAGTTTTTCTCATTTCCGCATCCATCATTAATATTGAAATCTTTAGCATATGAAAAATCATTCACTTTTTCGCAAGAAAGAGGTAAAGAACCCCACCCAGGTCTTTTCCTTTTGTGCTGACTGATTAAGCTTGAATCAAATTCAGGCCAGGAACAGGCTCTCATAGATGATTTAAATTCACTATCAGTCTCCATTTTGGATGATTTGCCAGAGCAGGGACTCAAGTGTGGATCATCACTGGAACCATCCACTTGCGGGATAACTACATTTGACAAAGTATTGGTAGAATGATTATACTCAAAGGCATTAGAAACTCTGCCATCTAATCCTTCACAGTAACCCATATCCTCGACAGAATCAAGAATGTCCTGACACTCTTGCTGAGAATTATTCTCATAATCTGTACTAGCTTTCTCCAGCACCTTAACAATGGTTGTTGAAGGAATTAAGGGACTCAAAATGGCATCACGAGCAAGTTCATCATCAGAGTTTATATCTTCAGCAGCTTGAGAAGATGCAAGCCACTTTAAAAGCCTCAAGGCATCCTCATCAGAGGCCTAATAAATATTTACAAAAATAGTAATACAAGGCAGACATATCCAATGAAGAACGAAGAATGCTTAAAAACAAAAAAAATGAAACCAATAAAAAATATAAAATTTTGTATCAAACAGGATCACTCTATCTCTAGACAAAAAATAAAACTCGGGAAATTGTAAACAGTCTGAAACGTGCATTATACAAAAGTCTGAGGTCCTTCAAACCAGGTAGAAAGCAAACAAACTTCATAACGTGGTATGCCAGACACATTTCTTTTTCATCTTACAACTTGAAAAAGGTTAAATAGAGTTTAATATTTAGTATTTTTTAGCTGTCCAGATCTGTGGAATTTCCCAGAAAATAAATTAGTATATAAAAGAATAAAATGAATCATGCATTCCAATTTCACTAACTCACCAAACTGAGTACATAAATAATGTAATCAAAACTTAAAAAACAGATAATGAAGATAGACCCAGAATAAACACATGAATATAGCTGCAAACAAGCTCCAGCATTCTCTCTGTGCATCTCGACAAGGATGGTCTCTACGCCAACAATCAACTAATATGGTCCTCCTCAATGAGTTCTAAGAAGTTCCATTTGCCAACCATGTTTCACTTCATACTTAAACTCATATTATGTCAATGTTATAGATTCCTTGAAACAAACCCACTACTCAGTACTTTTCTACCAATTGCAACTAAGGTGTAGAAACAGATTGATAAAATTTAGAAGGGCCAGCAAAATTTTTCAGGCAGGAAAATCACTATTTTTGTAAGAGAAAAATGGGTACTTCTTAGAAACTTCGGGGTGATTGAGCAAGGAGCTAGGACTTATCTTCCACTGTGATAAATAATTTACCAAGGGAAAAATTAAAATCGCCAATTAAATGGTGTATAGAAGTGTCTGATCTCAAGGGACTCCAACCCATATGCTTTTCTCCTTGAAGTGAACTTTCTGAATATTACTCTGTGACTCAATTAAACTTGTGAATCATGGTGATATAGAAGTGCAGACGTTACAGTACAAAGTTAAAATGCCAAACGCATAATTCCAATTGAACACATACTCTTTTTAAACATTAATGCATCGAAAATGGGGAAGTGAAGCTTTTCCTTCATTTTTTTCCCCGTGAAGTAGGAAGCCCAGACAATTACCTTCATAGCTGATGGTCCTTCAATAGATATTTGAGTTCTATCAGCTGGAAATTGCTTGGTACCTGCATCAAATTTCTCACCAGGTGTTGCACCATTCGGAGATGGTGAATCTAGTAATAACAAAGTTCCGATATTGTCGCTTGCTTTTAAATATTTGGAATACTCGCTGCTGCTATCCTCAATGTTAACATGTCCATGTTCAACCAAATTCTGACAATAGGTAGAATACTTTGTTGGCTCTGGAGTTGAAGATAAAGATTTTGCAGCATCGTTACTCACTTTTCTAAGTATGTCACCCAATTCAAACCCATCTGATAGAGTCCTTAAAACATCTTGAGGAGGTGGCTTCCCAGGATTGGGAGCTATGGCTGTCTCATGCATCCCAGTCCTCTCAAACTCCTAAAATAAGAAAGGTTCAAATAGTCATTTGTACGACCATGCAGTTAACATATGCATTGAATCGAACATGCATGAAATGAAAGCAAACCTCCCAAATCGGTATTAGTGACTGAACCATTTTCACTTCAGAACAGGTTTGTGAAAGAGATGTGTATGGTATAAACTGTTGATTAAGGATCTCTGCAAAGCAATGTACGAAAATGTTTAGCTACAAAACCATGAGAGGGGCATGACTTTTTCACAACTACAAATACCAACCAACCTTCTACAACAGCATCTCCCTCTAGCTCAGAGTTGCTCTGACGCTTAATGAGTGGAACTTCTACATCTATTGAAGGATCAATCTGGTTTGAGTATTGCCAAATCCAACCATCTGGAATTGTAGAAGATATCCAAACTTGGGAACCCAAACATACATCACAATCGTCATCTGCCTACAAGAAAATTTTAAGTATGACACGGATATTATACATCTCAAGCATTATTACAAATCCATAACCTTTAAAGTCTGTGGTAATGTAATGGGTAAAGGTCAACCTGAAAATCTGCTGTCCCACAAGTGGAGACATCAGTAAACTTCTTCTGTTGACTATTATAATCAGCTTTTCGTGGAGAGAAATCATCTGGAACCGGATAGCGAAACTTAATCTTTGATACATGTAGTTGACCCATCCCATATAGATTGTAGTCAATCTAGAAAATTTTACAGAGCAGAAAGCAAAATATTGATATGCATGACATCATAATCAGCCAAGGACAGTACAGATTATAGACAACATTAAAAGCAGACCAACAGCCTAGTATCAGAATTTTATGGCACATATATCAAGTATAAAAAGGATGTTAAGAAGAAAACTAGAGTTTCCACACCCATAAGCATATACCAAGCCACTAGTAAAGCTTTATTTCAGTCCTTTACCACCTATAGATGTAATGAATGGATATTATATATCAGCACTGAACCGATTCACGGTAATAATTTTGCATGAGATGTGTTAGTTTCTGAATGACATTTATGACAGGAATTCATTTAAAATATATATAT
>CAIGRB010069125.1:44868-61925 GCA_903798255.1 Fraxinus quadrangulata
TAATGGTCATGGTAGACTAATAAACATTATTAGAGCCACAATTTACAATCTTTTACATTTTTGGTTTAGTTAAGAAAGCGCTGTCATGCTACCAACCTCTTTTTGGCATTTCGGTCAAAACTTCGACTTTCATGGCAAATAGGTTCTTTAGACAGTGTCCATCCACAACAGGCATTAACTGTGGCATAGGACTATTCCACCCTCGTTTTCAAGTACGCCAAAACGAATTATACAAAAACAAGGAAAATTGAAATAAAGAAAAAAAAAACACCTTTCCCTCCCAAAAATCCCACCATCCAGCCCCCTCCCCGTCCCTTTCACACGGTTGAAGCTGTATACCTACTTATTGTCTTTACTCAATGAAGCTATGGAAACACTTGGAGATTAATCTAAATTGGACAGTTTTATCAGTGTTGTGCAGGCAATGAATTCTAATGCCACAGCTACCCGATAAATTATGCTAGCTTGCTAATATTAATATCCAGGCTAAGTGTAATGCAATTGTGATATGAATCAAATAATTGCCTTTTGTTGGAAATTGGACATAGTAAATTACACTTCTCTAGTTGCCAAGAATTGAGCTACAAAAGATAGTTTTAAAAATGTTAGGGTTTGATGATTTCCCAGTAGAAGAATGAGGTAGAAAGTTACTGTGTAGGAAAATTTCTATATTGGCGGCCAATTATATCTAACCTAAGTTGCTCGGACTCGGGTACGGGTATCGGTACGTATTTAAGTGTCGAATCTTTGATTTTTTAAAATGGAGGATACGGGGACATGGCTAAAAAGAGTCCAAATTTCGGACACAGGTACGAGGGTACGTCTTTGAAACTTCAATTAATTTTTTTTGCCAAAAACTTCATATATAAAATTAATCAAAAATATTATTTTATTTTTGATTATTTCTATTTTGTCAAATTTTGAAAAAAAATATTAATTTCAAAAAATGCTATTAAATTATTATAAAAATTTTATATATGCTGATTTTATAATTATATGTCAATCATTTTGGTCAAAGAAAAATCATATTTTAAATTGTTTTAAAATTTTGTAACAACATTAATCATGATATTTTTTTAAACTAAAATGATCTTATCAAGATTAAAAGAACAAAAAGCATAATTAAGAAATAATAAACATCATATAATTTGCTCAACCAATAAGGCTGTAAAATTCGAAGAAAAAGATAAATAAACCCAACTAATAAGGTTGTAAGACTGTAAATATATTTTAACCACAATGGATAAACTTCTTTGAAACAAAAAAAAAAAACAACAATTTTTAAAGCCCAGCCCAATACTTAAAACAAAAAACAGCCCAAGTCCAACACTACTCCTTCTTCTACCCTACGTCTCTGGCTCTCTGCAATTCTGGGCAGCACCGCAGCAGCCCTTCTTCTCCCTCTTCTTCTTCTTCCCCGGCTGGCTCTTCTTCTTCTTCCCTGGCCGTGTCCGGCTGAAATTCGCCGTATTTCGTACCCATGTCGTGTCGACACGGGTATGCCGACCAAAAACAAGGGTCCGAGCATCACAGTATCTAACGGGCGAATGAGGGGAGCTGGATGGTAGGTAGAGGACAAAGGAGCAGAAAAAGTGGGGTGAGAAAGGAAGCTGAAAATATTTGTATCTTTATCATGTTGGTGAGCAACCAAGGATCACTCTAGGATCAAGTTGTGATTCACTCTAGTTGCGAATATGAATGGAAGAGATGCACCAAACACTTTAGGAGGAAGATTTGCAAAGCGTTTAAATGAAAAATATGGCTCAAGATCCAACAAAGATTTGAAACTTAGAACTCTAGAGGGCAGACAGTTAATTAGACAAGTGGCTGTCCAATTACTTTTCCCAACAATGGTACTTAGAAAAATTGAAGTTTTATCACCTTTTAGGAAATGTCTATTTTTCTTCTTTACAACCTGTTTTTGTTTAGGAGCATCAAAAGATATGGATTGTTGAGTAAAAACAATCTATTGTCAAAATATTCTCTGCCTATATTTTTCATCTTCAATATATTCAAATGTTAGATATGTGAAGTTTGCGTAATTGGTTGCAGCAAGACTTGAAATTAGACCCTTTGTCTTCTTTAATGTTGATGGTCAAATATAGACGCATACGCTCACCCAAACATGCAGTAGTCTATTCAAACAAACTACCTGTTTTCTTGTAATTCTAGGTAATAATAGCCTCTACCTATTATATCTAGGCATAATTCTAGGATAGATGACAACCTACATAGTTACATATCACTACAATTAGGGGGAGAATACATGTTAAAAAGATTATAAATTATCGTTGAGATTGAAAATTCCCAAGATTAGGAAACAATCAAGCAAATTTCAACACTGACAATTAATTCGTATAAATGAAAGAATACTACTAAAAATCGTTCCACAAGAATAACCTGGAATATTGGCCTATTCAATTCTCAAACTGAAGAGTAATACAAGGGCATACCAAGCCCTTGTTTGGTCCCCATTATTTTCAAAAAATATTTTTCTCTCTCTTATTTTCAATCACATATTCTTCAATAAAATAATATTAAACGCAAATCCAGAATTTTTCCTTATTTTTTAACCATACATTCTCCATCAAAATACTATTCCAAAAAGCAATTTGGGCAAAATATGGGGCTCAAACAGACTCCAAGTAACAAGGAAAGAATCACAAACCAAGTACTATAAAAAAGAGGGAAACTGGTAGCCACTATATCTAAGTAATAGCCAAGCCTCCATTTGGCAAATTTATAAATCATTTATAAAATCGTCAATCTTGATTTTCAACCAAACATTCCATTGGACTATCCACCACTCATTTCTATCTATTTGTATATAAATTCTTCCCAAATCGGAAGCTAAAATAACAAGCATCACGTCTCAAACAAGTTCAAAGGTCCAAATAAATATTTAGGCGTGAAAGATACAGGAAAGGATCCCAACAAAGAAAATGACCCGACAACATAAAAGGTAAGGAGCATCTAGTGCCATAAACATTTAAATCATGACAATAAAAGCTGTATTTAGGATGGATTGTGAATGAGTTTGTACAACATATACAAACCTGGAACTGGAGAAGAAAAGGTATGTGTGATTCATAGGGTTGTAAAACCTTGTCCGCAACTGCTCCTCCCTGCATAAAAGATGGAAAAAGGTTATGTCCAATTTTACACATTTACAATTTCCAACGTGATAAGATTCTTCTTTTGGAATCCAATGGAAGCAGATCATGATGTTTCACAACCCAGTGAAATAACTTACATTAAACATGTGCCAATGTAACTAGCCAAACTATAAAATGTCTTAAAGAAAATGGTGTGCGGACTACAAGGATGTCTCCTAAAATTGGAGCGGAGGGAAACCTAATCAAGGGGTTGTTTGACAAAGATTTTGAATAAAAAAATTTAGCAGATTTTGACAAAAAAATTGATTAAAAAGTTGGCGAAGTGTGTGGTTGGAAATTTGATAAAAGTTGTTAGTCTCACAAGTGAGTGATTAAAATTAATTGTTGACAGCAACTTTTAAGTTATTCCAAGCAAGCACTAAATTGGAAAGAAAAGCACAAGGCATATTATCCAAAACTAAGAAAGCCCAACTATCAAACACAAAATCTTTGATGAAAATTTCTACACTTCAACAGCACATGTTCATATGTAGCACTAAGCACACAACCCTATCAAAGATTTCCATCTGAATATTTCTATTCTTAACATGGTTCTCAAATTAGTGAATATCAGAATTTATCATATTAGCAGTGAATTAGTAGAGGAAGCCAATATCCACTCCATGGTGTTGGTTTTCTATTTGTGGTGGTTAGAGAGGACAAAGAATCCAAAGGGATGCCCTTTTTTCTATGCTATATCAATGGAAAATGCTTGGGATTATTTTCTCAAATCTTATCATGTTATCACTGTGAAAGGTCAATTTGTATTAGAAAATATAACTACTACATAAATTTAATGGAGTTCCATCAAAGGAGAATTGAAGTTTAACCATGAGAAGAAGAAAAAATCCAATATATTAAAACCTATGTAGTGATTAAAACCTTTTTTAAAAGGTAAAACTATGCAACAAAAATCAATTCTTGTAGTTAAGAAGCCCAACAACATTACCAGAAGAAGATTTGCAGCCCGGGAGACATCCTGTGGGTGATAGCTTAGATTTTTGTCAAGGTGACTATAGCAAACTTCAGAATCGCATCAAGAACAGAGGAAAAAGGTGCTTCAAAGAATAAATATTGATATCAATGAGAAGAACACTATACTAACGACAACATATAAAAATCGTAACAGAGAATATAATGAATATATAATAATAACAGCTGTTCACAGTAATAAAAGATAGTGTCTTTGTCATTATCGTGGCAGAGATCACACCACCTCTGCCTATCCCTCCAATAACTGCTCCCACAACTATAACTTGTCCAAATAGGACTTTTAACCTTTAATATTTAGAACAATAGAACTCTAAATACACGTGTTTCAGTTAAAAAGAAGTATCTAAGCCTTCCTTTAGGATGAATAGATAAATGGTTCCATTTATAAATACATAGAAATGAGTGGTGGATAAGTAGATAGTACTTGTAGGTCCATTGGAAAATGTGAATGAAAATGAAGTATGACCATTTATAAATTTTGCCAAAGGGAGGCTGAAGTAAAGATGGCATGACCACGTGGTTCATTCCCCTCTGGTTCCTCATCAAAACACAACATATTGGATGAGTCTTCTCTGAATCCCAATAATTGTTGCAAAAAAACATGATAAAAAAAGAGAATCAAAAGATAGTTGATATTGCCTTCTCAGAGGTTAGAACTTAAATATAAAATATGAATGATATATCAAATTTCACAGATTAAAATTCCACACTTCTAGCAAAAGGACTACTAACCTGCAAATAAAAAATTTGAGAGGCGAGCTCACTTTTTAAGACTTCCCTAATATCAGGGGACAAAGTCACCAACTTTCAATATTGTGACTAAATTTTGAAGACTTTCGATTTCAAGAGAAAAATGACTATTTCACCTTTATTAATTCCATGTGAGCATTATTGAGCATTATTATCAATTATTTATGTTTTCTTCATGTAATCACAAGTTGTCATAAGAAATAAAAGATAACAAAATCTCAGGATACAGATAAATCTTCACAAATAGCTCCTCTGAAGAATGATATCCATAAAACCTCTTCGCTCGAACAAGGCTGCAATCGTGCACGTGCTGGCGTTTTGAGCCAGCATGACCCCTAAGCTGTGAAACCAAATTATATTCAAGAACACCAGTATCAACAGCCATATGACAGAGAAGTATCACAACTGCAAACCAGCTACACAGCGAAAATCACTTAAATCCAAGATACCTTTAGCGCTTTCTCAAGAGAAAGAGAGATAGCATGCCTGCTTGAATCAACTGCCCAATTTTTCAAACAAGGAACAAAGAAAATTAGGTTCAATGTATGAGCTTAACTGAATTAGCTGCATCCTCTTTGATAAATTCTACATTTATGAGCACACACAATCTAATAGTGAAGCTGAAAACTTGCCAGTTTATGGCTATCAGGACATAAGATTCATGCTTTATAGGAATAGATTAAACCTAACTTACATTGGCATCAAATATGTAAAAATCCAAAACACAAGAACTCTTCGTAGATGCACATGTTCATGCTGACAAAAGACTCAAGTGAGAAAAAATTGTCAACAAAGTTATTATAATATTACTAATTTAGCAGTAGTAAAATTCTATAGAGAGCTTGTAATACAGATTACAAACACAAGGATAATATTCTTTAACTAATTCCAGGCACATATGATACCTTCATCATCTGGTTTTAGGCCTAAATCCGAGCATGCTATGTAAAGATAAGGTAAAGCCTGCATATAAACAAGGTAACTTAAGTTGGAGTCTTTATAAATGAAAAATTCCAGCAACTTCAATTATCTAAATCCCAGAGACTGAATACCAAATCAAACAAAACATGAATAATACATCCACTTATAAACTGAAACTACATTCACAAAATAACGTACAAACAGAATGTCGTAGGAACCCTAGGCAGATAATTATGCTGCATTTTCCATGATGGTGAAGAAAACTCTCAACTCGAACTACTCACTAACACAGCAAGCTTATATCTAGAGCTAGATTTTTGGGAAGCAACAAGCATGTCACGCAGAGCAGGTAGGTGGTAGATCAGCTTAGAACTGCTGAGCAAAATGTTTTCCTCGCCTAAAGGATCTAGGCAGAGAACAAAGGAGCTCGTGCATGATCGAGCTCATCTCAACGATCGGAAGGTTTTGACAGTAAGTGAAGAAAAATGCCAAGCTTGTCCTAGGCAGAGAAGCATTGAGAGGGGGAAGGCCTAGCGTGGAATACCAGAGCTTTTGCCACATGACGGGGATCATTCTTACAAAGGATACAGTTCTGCTAAACTAAATCTCCCAGAATTTATAGCTCACTCTTGGCCAATTAAGGGGATCAAGGAATTCTGATCAAACCCTATTTGAGAGGGAAGCATTAGAACGTGCAAGCAATGTTGGCATCCAGTCTTGGCAAGCTGCCTAATAACCGGCTATACGAATCTGTGGAAAGAAGTGATAATCTACCAAAGAGATAAACTGAAGGAAATTGATAGGATGATTTCTATCCTTTTATTGACCCCGTCATAATAAAATGAGAATGGATGCTACACTGAAAATTGTCACGATATCTCAGTTGATAGAACAAAGGAAAAAAACTTCTTTTCACCTGTTCAAATCTAGTTCCCAGCACGTGATTAATTTGTACAAGTCTGTTTTGTGCGTATCAAATGCTATGAGTTGAGAAACAAATTCATTGCTAATCCAGATCATAGTACATACTTTTGTCTATCTTTGGAGAAAATTTTCTGCCAACTAAGGGATGTTCTATAATATCAAATTATACTAACTAGCCCAAGCTCAAGCATATCAGCATAAGGCTAACAACTTGACCACCCATCCTCTGCAAATGGCATGTGACATAAGCTCATATTAACCCTAGAAGCAATGATGGATTCCTAGATTCCTAGTGCACTCAAGAGCTGGAGAGGAAACTCAGCCGATTCTAGCTCTTGAAGCTAGGAAATTGAAGAATTGTTTTTGATTTGTATGTGTTACAAGTGCACATCTCTACAGAAGAAAGAGAAGTGGATGACCAGGAGATCTTGAAGCTAGAAGGCATTTTTTGATGGCGAGTGTTAGAAGTGAGCAAAGCTCGTGATCCTCAAGGCTCAGGAGTTAAGGCATGTCTAAAATAAGTGTGCTTCATAATGTATCTGATATAGATCTTGAGAGAGTCATACATCATTATCAAAAGCTAACTCGTGAACTTAGAGATCCCAAATCTATATATCACACAGAAAGCCCATACTTTCGATGTAAGATTTAAGTCTCGTACCTTACAAATCCACTACGCTCTGCAATCTCGACACCTACGTTAGACTAGCTTTGCACAAATCCATTACTGGTCACGGACAAACACTACTATGCCGATGTCACCATCCATACCGTTCGATTGCAATTGGGAGACATGGTGCCTATCTCATATCATTGATATAGATCATGGAAGAGCCCTACCTCAAACGCTAAATGTTGAAATTGGAGAACACATATCTATGTAAACCACACACCAAAAGCTCACACTTTCGATGTGGAATTCAAGTCTCATACTTTGCATCGGCCATCGGGAACCATGATAGTATCCTTCACGTCAAGAATTAAAAGCTAGACCAACCAAAGCTCAGGAGTCAAGGCATGTCAAAAGTGAGTGTGCTTCGTAACATATCCTTAGCATCAAAAACTAAAAGTAAGACCAATCAAAGCTCAGGAGTTTAGGCACGTCTAAAGTGAGTTTGATTCATAACGTATCATTCGCATCAAAAACTAAAAGCAAGACCAACCAAAAGTGAGGAGTAAGGCATGTCTAAAGTAAGTGTTCTTCATAACATATCACTAGCATCAAAAACTAAAAGCAAGACCAACCAAAGAGTAAAATCTTTCGCAGCTTTGAAACCAAAAGGTACTCTCGCGACAATGCATCTCGTGAGCTGAGCACACCGTCCTAAAAGCTAGGAGATTAAAGAAGTAGAGGTAAGTTCTACCTGAGCTCCTAGAAAAACTCGGTCACGAGGCGGTCGCCTTAAAAAATAGCAACTTCAGCTTATGAGAATGTCAACAATAAAGACACGGGGCAACTATCAACAACAAACATTCACCTGGAGTCACCCATCAATTTTCTCATGTCAACAAACTTTACACATTTGAAGAAAGGAATTACCTTCAACCCATGGCCCCAACCATAGAATTCAATTTTCACATTTACACACGAACACGCACAAATTCAAAATGTATATAGATACGCATATGCATCTCTTTGAGCAGTAAAATGTTCTTACTCGATGAACGTGCAAGCAAGTCTTCTGACCCGCCGGAGTCGAACCATATATTCTTATCACCGGAACCTCATTCACCTTCCCACCTGTACCGCGTAATTATTAAAGAAAAAATTTCAAACCCAACAGTTGTTTTAAAGAGAAAAACAAGTGACAGTTGAAAAGTATTTCCAATTATCAGAAACTAAGCAACTTAAACGATGAATCAAAGAAGCTTAAATTAGTACCTTGGAAAGCGCTGTAAGAAATGTCGAGGCCATGAATCGGAGGGGCCATGTAATAGTCTATTGAAACTATTCGGACGCTGAATACTTTTGAACTGGAATCTCCCATTTTCTACTAAGTTTTTCCCCTTTCTATGATTTAGTAAAAAATTTCATAAGAAATCATTTTGTCGTGCGACGATTTTCTGCTACAAGGAGAAGAATTGTTCGACAGAATAGTGGAAAACTTCCGCCGGAAGTGTTGGGATTCGCTGCGTCCACTGTGCTTCACTGCTTCTACAAATAATAATTAAAAAAATATTTATTTATCCATAAAATAAAATAGTCAATATTTTCATCTATAATTAATAATTATCATTGTGGTGGTTTGAAGTCGGTATAAATTATCGAGGATAATTCCATGTGTACATAAATGTATAATAATTGAGGTTGACAACTTCTAATCATGCAAGCTTGGCGTGATTAAAAAATTTCAAAAAAAGAGGGATCCCCCTATCGTGAGTGTTGTACATGTAGCATGATTAAATTATCAGATTTCACTTTTTACTTTCACACGGAATATGTCTATTTTTTATTTTCCTTTATTTTGAGCTTGACTTTTAATTAGGGACTGATGTTAAAAAAAATATGTAAATTGAATACAAATTTAAAAGACTAATTAGAACAAAACGTCACCATCTTTCAATGTTTTTGTACAAAATGTTCTTACCTTTCATTTTTGACAATTTCAATCTCATTTTCACATTTCATTGCGGAAAAAGTCGTTCCATCCAACTTCCCTCATTTGTCCGTTAAATCAACACAAAAGACAATTTTTATTTTTAAAAAACCAAGGATAGATTGTGTTGCCAATTTTTTTTTCCCAAGACTTCATCTAGAGATTCACGATACTTTTTCAGACAAGAAACCTAAAGTAGTTGGAGGTGATAAGTTGATAAAGCAAGAAGAAAGGGAAGTTGGGGATACTAAACTTAAGCCCTACATTCAGTATTTAAATCAGAAAACTAAAATATCGCGAAAAATATCACAAATTTGATTTTCTTGTTTCAATCTCTCCATTTTCTCACATAGTAAACATAATTTCACTGTTTTGTCTCTTTAGTTTTACATAAAGAAAGCGATGGTTGATTGAGAATATACTATGACATGGGCTCTTGGCCTTAATTTGGTTGTATCCAAGTGCAAAAAATCCCTCAAAAAATTAATTTCTTAGCCTAGGAAAACAGGTCACAAATCCAAAACCAATTTCAAGATGATATAAGCACAAAATACAAACAATTTGCTTACTTTATGTACCTAAAAATAAAATGAACTAAAATTTTGATGTATTTTAAAAGATTATAAATTCTCATGAATTTAAATAGATTTCCACAAATTTCATAACATAAGAATCTCATCAAATATAGTGAAATTTCAAAAAATTTGGTTATATGTATTTTTAAGTTTGAAATCCATCAAAATCTTTTAAAATTCCTCTATTAATGAAATCTTTATAAATTCACCAGTTATTGAGAATACCTGAATTTTAAAAGATTTTATTGAATTTTATTAAAATCTCAATTGGGATACCTAAATTTTAATAGATTTCATTAAAATTCATTAAAATCTCAATTGAGAATATTTAAATTTAGAAGAAATTTTAAAATTTATTACAATCTCAATTGAGGACACCCTCTAAACTTAAACACAAACCTAGGAAAAGCCCTGTAATTCCAGATTTAATGAGAATCCTCTTAATTTTCTTGATCTCTGTTTAGGTCAGGTATTACATTAGTCACCTACCAAACACCCCCTTTGACTCTTTTTATGTAATCTTTCTCTCTGAAAAAATTTGCTAGGTAACAGGGACAAAAATGAACACCCGGTTGCAATCTTGATGATGAACAGGTGATTTTTCCTACGTGGATTTTTCTTTTTTTTTTGGCACTGAAAAATTATGAGGAGAAATTGTAGATTAAAGAAAAAACTGAAAGAGAAATGGATTTTAATTAACTGGTAGTCATTTTTTTTTTTTAAATGTTGGAAGAATGGGAGGGGAAAACATCGGGTAAGACTATATTATCCTTTGTTTTTTAAAATAAAAGTTACTTTTTATGTTGATTTAATGGAGCAAATGATTGAAGTTTGATGGATTGACATTTTTCGCAATGAAAGGTGAAGATAAGGGTGAAAATGTCAAAAAATTAAAGTGTAACGACGTTTTGCACAAACACATTAAAAAATAAAAATGTTTTGTGCTAATTAGCCAATTTAAAAAGAGGTCTTGCAACTTGAAATTCAGTCAATGAAAATACAATGTAAAAGTTGTTGGAATTTTGTATTGAAAATTAGTTTTGATCAATTTTAAATAATTAATGAGAAATTAAGTCGAATTTAAGCCGTTTAAATACTTAATTTTTTTTTAAAATCATATAAAATATTATGGAATATTCTAGAAAATAATTGAATGAAAATGTAAGTCTTCCCATATGAAAGATCGCAACTTTTGGTATGATTTTTTCCGTCTCTTCATATATAGAAATAAATTTAAGAAGTCTGTCTTTTGAATGGTTGTATATTTTGAAAGAAACATTTTCGACTACTATATATAGATTTCATATGATTCAATTTATGATTTCATATCATATTCTTTGTTTATCTGCTTCAAAACATTTCATCAAAGTGATTTTCTTATGCATCAAAGTCATGGTTACGGTAGAGAGAAAATTGTATTCGAGTTCGTTAGTCTACGCTATTTGGAGTGCTCCTATTGTGAGACGTGCTCGTTGTATTTTGGAAGATGATTGTTGGAAAACTGTTAGCACTAATGCGGAGCAAATTCATCTTAAAGACAAAGTTTTAAACACTTGCCTCGACAAATTCCTCACCTATATTCCCTTGCTTCATTTTCTGATTTCTTTCAATTATATTTTGATTTCAGAGAAAATAACTAATTTTCTTTTGTTTGAAAGATTTGAATTAAAGAATGTAATGATTTTTATTTGAAGAATGGAAAGGATTGAATTCGTCGTCATGTATTCAACTTCGGTAATTATCATTCGCCTTCTTAAATCCAATTTTTGGTAAGTCGAAATATACCCTTTTTCGAGCCTTATTTTATCAAAAATTCATTTTTTCAAAACTCATTTTCAACCACAAATTCTCCAATAAAATAATATTACACGTAAATCAAAAAAATTCTTCATTTTTAACCATACTTTCTCCAAAAATCAATATTTAGAAATACATTTTTTTCCTCTCAAAATGGAGCTCAAACAAGGTCTATGTTTCGTTTTCACACAAAAACATTTTGTGAATATGATATATGCATATTTATCGTTGTAATATCCTCAACAAAAGTTATCCAATCCAAAAAAGCTCGGAGCTAAATAGGTGAAAATGAAACTCAATTTAGCCGTTGAACCCCCATAACCCACCTTTACATAAAGGTCAAAGTTGGAGTCGAATCTGAAAACTGTGCTTCGCGTACTCTTAACAAAAAATGTCGATGAACCTAGATTATAGCATTTGTTGATTTCTAGGTAGAAGAAATTAGACCGTTGCTTTTTCACAAACCCGATTTTTTTATTGCATTCATCCGACGCTAACATGATATTTCACTGTAGTATTCATTGTTTTCCTCTTCGCTTTCCCTACTTGCAATTATCTTCAAGAACGATAATTTTCACCACTCTCCTCACTATTGGACAGAAGAGTGGGCATACAAGAAATCACAAAAATGACAATTGCATGTATTCAAACCAATGTCGTAAATGTTGGGACCCATGATGTGATGCAAATATGAATTCTACAATTTAGAATGAGAAACACAAACAAAAGGCATAAATATGAATTAAAGTCAATAATGTGTAGAAAGCAGAAATATGAGAGAAAAATCAAGCGAGCTTTCAAGGACACAAACAGGTGGGGCATGTATCCATCCCTAATTTGAAGATCAGAAAGAATATTGAGCTTAATTGTAATATTTTAAAAGTTTAAGGACCAAATTTTACATTTAAAAATTACATGCATATGGTGTCAAGACTTGAGGTATCATTTCAAGTGAGGATGACAAAAAGCATTGCAGAAAAAAAAAATCTTATTTACCATCACATGTAATTATTTATTTATTTAGGTACAAGATGAAACGGGAGATTATATCCTCCCTAAGTGTGATGACGATCACAAGTTACTATTTTAGGTTCAGAGGCTTTGTTGCAATTTTGACGAGTTCGAAGGCCAATTTACAAATTTTCATACTTCAGGGACTAAAATACAATTTCAAAAAATTTTATCACTCTAGGATTTTCGATTCTAATAATGTGTTATGATGTTGAAAACGTGAAATTGAATGTAAGAACTTATCTACTACCCTTATTTAAGCTTTATTTTCAGTACTTTTTAATCACATTCTTAAAAAATAACTATTACAAAATTTATTTTTTCAAAGAATTGTGCTTAGTTTGAAATTACTATGCAATTTTCTAACTTCATGTTCATATCTTGTTTAATACGATTTATGACGATTTTCGATTCTAATAATGTGTTATGATGTTGAAAACGAGAAATTGAATGTAAGAACTTATCTATTACCCTTATTTAAGCTTTATTTTCAGTACTTTTTAATCACATTCTTAAAAAATAACTATTACAAAATTTATTTTTCAAAAAATTGTGCTTAGTTTGAAATTACTATGCAATTTTCTAACTTCATGTTCATATCTTGTTTAATAGGATTTATGACGATTATCCACCTCTGTTTGAAGCAGCAGCTCTGGCTTCAGGACCTTTTAACCTTGTAGATAAACATTGTTGGTCAACAACTAGTAACTCCAAGAAGGCTTTTTAGTGCGCATTGAAACACAACATTAATCACTCGTGGCTTATTTCGATGGTGGTGGAAGGGGTCACGAACACTCCGATAATTAAGTCAGTCAATAATATAAAAAATGGGGGACAATAGAGGGAACGGTCAAAAATCGATATAATAGTGATATAGGGAGTGAAAATATATATCTATAGTGGTTCGAGTTGCATTACTTTTAAAGCCACACTAAGGGTGCCTTTGCAAGCATAAAATTTGTATGGAAAGAAAATTAATTTTAAGCAATTCAATTGCTTAGAACTTATTTACATGAAAATTATTAATTAAATGCGCTTGATTGATTTAGTTTTCAACTTTAAAAATATTATATTTATCTATTTTTTATTGGTCTGTAGATGAGAGATGAATGATTGATCAAACAGAGAAAGAGAGAGAATTACTTAAAAAAATCACTATCCCCTAAAGAAAATGTTTTCCTTATTTTTAAAAAAAATATGAGCACACGACCAAAAAAATAGAAAAAAATATAAATCAAACACCAAAAAGTAAAAATTTGGGTGAAAAATAACATTTTCTACGAAAAATAGAATCAATCAAGCACATTCTAATTGAAAGTATATATAGTTAAATAGGTAAATTTGGGACCATTAGATGAAGTGGTACGTGGTCTTATCAGTTGGCCGAAGTGTCTCCTCCTAAGTGTCAATCAATCGCCCCTTAGGTTGGCGAGAATCCATTTCCTTTCTGACAAGTAGATTAATGACTTAACTCTTTGGTATCTGCTGCACAAACGTCACATCAATAAATCGTACAAATATTTGTATAAAAGATCTCCTGATTAATAAGGACGAGGAAACGTGATTATCCTAGCAGCAGGTGTTGTTTCCCTCTCATACCACTTCGTCGTACATCACTTTGATGCATATCACTTTGACTCCTCGGTTAATTGACGGGACCAGTTCACCCCGGTGGTGTGGGAGTGATGAGAAGTGCGGGCCTTGTTGATGCGCTTAGCTGGTTGCCACGTTGACAATGATACGGAGTTTCTTCATGAGAGGCATAACAAACATAATAATATTGACATTACAGAGCAGAAAAGTGACTTCATTTTACTCGTCATAAGGAAAGTCGAATTTAAGATTAGTAGGCTAATAGTCAAAGGGCTCAGAACCAAAATACAATCCAATGCCAATTACCAAAAGTGTGTCTTCTCGTCCTCATCACAACACACAACTTCAAGTTCTCAAACTACTCTTGAGAAGAAAACCAGTCCAAATTTATCAAATCAACATCCTGATATCTCAAATGTACCCCAATGCACTTTTTCATCAAAATCAATTTCACTCCACAAGTAGTTCTACGCAGAAGGCCAAGACATATTAAGCAATGAAAGTTTGAGTGAACTTAAAAAATGATGATACTGCTGAGCAGGAAGTAGATGTTCATAGAAAAAAACCATTCAATAACTCTGCAACACAGTCGAATAGCTCAGCCAACAAAAGTTATACTTGGAAACTATATGAAGCACAGAAAACAAACACTACTATTGTATCCTGTGAGACCTTCGTTCCATCAAGTCAGCGTGACAAATAAAAGGCACGGTCTAAATCAGTGAGATGATTGGGCCATATAGTGTCAAACGAAGCTCAAGGCATATGAAGCTAAATGCCGAGCTTGAGGATAAATAATCCATTAAAATCAAATAGCCAAAAATAATAGAAAATGATCGTATCAAACAGACGTCTACAAGATACCGGGGCAGCCAGTCCAGAAGAAAAACAGCTCACCTGAAAGGTGTTGAATTCCACACCAATGCACTAATCAACTCATATTAAAACGAGGAAGTTCCAATATGTTAGTGAAATGCTTTGTTTCAAGTTCCAAGATAGCTTCACCAATGAAGTCGATAAAAGACATATATCCTTTCAAGACACCTATCCAAGACATCTACCCCTCTTTTCCCTTTTATAGAAATTGTCAAGCCATTCCTCCAAGGTAATTAGTAGTAATCCATGTATTGCTCATTGTTCAAATTTCGAACTTAAAATACAAAGTTAACTTGATAGTCAAAGTCTAACCACCATCTCCAATAATTTCCAGCACAGTAGACTAACTCGCATCTGTTTTGTGGGGTTTTATGTTTACAAAGAAACATCAAACCAATATGCAGTCATTGACATCAACACCCACTATGTTCCGATAGAAAGTTGCCCAACAATTTCAAATGTCAAACAATTTTGGTGACGTATTAGGGAAACAACATAACAGCATAAAACTTACCTTTTAAAATCTGTTATACTGCAACACCCATTGTTCAACAAACACATGAACCAAAACAACTGCAAATCTGCAATACTACTGTTCATGACTCGATATGCTGCTGAAGAAACTAAGTGACAATCAAAATGTCTGATACTAAAGCCAATTCCTATGACTAAGAAAGCTCTTGATTGAGCAAAGCCACAAGTAAGGACCTTCATATCCTAAGAGCATTCAGGGCTGGATGAGCTTGCAAAAGTGAGACCTCACTTGAATACTGAACTCCGGAGAAAGGAGTCTGTATTCAGTTTGTTACATTTGGGGTTTACACCGGAGAAAGGAGTCTGTATTCAGTTTGTTACATTTGGGGTTTACATCCCAACCAGCACTGCATCGATGAAGCAGATACACTTGGACTCTACTCCAAAGAAGTCAAACACTTTGATCGGCTCAAATGTTCAACACAAGTGCTGAGTAAACTGGGGAGAGAGTTAAAAATAGGGTAGACAGGTCATTTTGGTTAAGAAAAAAAGTTGAGTATTACCATATTTCATTATGTAAACTTCTCTCAAGTCCCATAATCAATAAATTGAGGAACTAGTCAAAAGTTATCAAGGGTGAATGATCGTCTTGATAAGAGGTAGAAAATGAAAAAAGTATAATAAAAAATAAAGCAGAAGACCATAGGCCAGTGAAAACTCCTAGTTCAACCACTCAACTTTGTGAGTGGCATCATTGAAATCAAGTCATTCAAACACCACAAGCAAGGAGGTATATATTCCGCAGCAAAGGGCACAAAAGATTCAAACTCGCAAAAGATGTCAAACCTTGGAAGTCAAAAGCACACCCCTGATTGTGCATGCTGCCATGGTACACCATATAAGCAAAAGGGAAAAAGCGAGCAAAATACTCATGGAAGCTCAAGCTTGTGATTCTTAGAAAGCCAAATGAGATGCTTCCGAGACAAATGATGAAAATAAGTTAAGCAAGTCAACTCAGGAATCAAGTACTACCAGAGAGAAAGAGCTTGTGAAGTTTGGAGACTAGAAGGTCTTCCCTCCTCAGAGAATTGAGCTCGCAATCCTATAAGTTAAGATGTTGAAGAAGGAGAGAAGAATGCTGCCTCAACCCCAAAGATGTTGATCTTTGCAATGGTATATTCGACTCAGATTAACATAAAATGAACAGGTCACGAGGAAGACGAGACACATAGTTTCAGGTTCCAAGGTGAATTCACCAATAAGCCAATCAGTACAAGACAATTGTCCTGTCCAGGACACCTATCCATAAAATAAGTCATATTTTCCTATTTATAAAAACACTCAAATCAAACCTACAAGGTAACAGGTAATACAACACAAACCATTGATGC
>CAIGRB010069137.1:0-11780 GCA_903798255.1 Fraxinus quadrangulata
CTTGATAAATTGTGGCGCACCCCGAATCATATCAGCTACTTTGATCAATAGTGTCCCTTAAAAGACATAAATAGCAATTTAACATATTGTATTTGTAAGAGACTTTGTTGAGTTGGACTATAGATTGTAGTTGTATTTACAACAGGTCTGGTTAGGAATCAGATTTTTTTTTTCATCACTCAAAAACTTTGCTGGTCCTGGAAGTCCGAAATGGTATTCTACATGAAGTCCAAATTGGGCTCTCCAATTTGTGCTGATTATTGAAACTGTAGATTTTAGTTGTATTTATAACATGTTTGGCTATGAACATAAAGCACCAAAGTTTTTTTTTCCTTTTCACTTCTATAGTAGAGTCCCATTTTTGGACTCTGCTCGTGAGTCTAAAATGGACTCATGCATGGAATCAAAATTGTACACTCCAATTGTGCTCATTCAGAACCGAACCGACCAAAAATTTTCGGGTATTTAATAAATGGAACCGTCGGATTCAAATATAATTATAGGACCATTCGGGTTCGGTTCCGTACCATAATTAATTTTTTTAATATTTACAGCAACACTACCTAAATACAATTAATGACATGTTCATTCGTAACTTTTACAAATTAATGTAGCCAAATTTAAAAACATATAAATAACAAGCCGTCCAATAAGATTAATTCAATGTATACAAATACCAAAAAGTAAATACTAATATTAAAATATCGGTGATCCATATCAATAATTCATTTGGTTCAAGCCGCTTGCATAAAGAAAATGAAATATAAATTAAAAGTTATAAAAATAAAATATTTTTAAGTATCGGTAATACTTACCAACTATTTGATTTAATCATCAATTGTTTGACTTGTCATAGTAAAAAGCTCTACAAGTATAATTGAAAAAGCACAATTAATAAACACAAATAAATTAAAAATTGTTCAACTAAAAGTTATAAAAATAAAATATTTTGAAGTATTGGCTGGTTTGTTTAATTAATTTGTTTAGAAAAAAATTAAAATAATTTAATTAATTCAATATAAAAAATTTTAACAATTATTTAGATTTTTGTTATTCGCTTCTTGGTCTAGAACCGACTCAAACCTGTTGGTTCTCGATTCAGATATTCGTTCGAGTATTTAACTTATGAAGAACCACTTGGTTCGGTTTCGGTTCGGTCCGGTTCGAGAGTTTTGTCCAGCCCTAGTGCTGATGATACATTAAGCCTTGTTTGACAATCTTTATTTGAAACTTTTTTTTATACTTCATTTTCAACCACACATTCACACAATAAAATATTTTGCACATAAACCAAAATTTTTTTCCCCACTTTTTAACCACATATTCATAAAAATCACTGTTCAAAATATTGTTTTCCCAAATAATGGCCATCAAAGAGGGGCTAGATAAGTTGAATACCCATGCGACCTGGAAATCCAATTTGATTTTGTTACAGAATACTATTAGCTGTATAATTAACAGATTTATAGGAACCTAATTAGCTAATTAATTTAATTAGATAGATTGTATTTGTATATAGACGTGCGTTTCCTTCTCAATGATATAAGAAAATTATTCTTCCAATTCCTCTCTTAATTACATGGTATTAGAGCCCTCAACCTAAGAGGACTCTTCTGGTTAGCAGTTTTTTCTTGGGCTTCTACGCTAAGGCTCAATTCTTGGTTTTGGGACTCACCTGGCATATCACTTCATTTTGATAGTCGTTAATTTCTATGGAGCTTGTGTCGGCGAGCGTCGGGTGAACCTTTTCGTCTCGATGAGCGTTGTAAACCTGACGTGAACCTTTCTGCATCATTGATTATGCTGTCGGTATTCACTATTGTCGGGCATGAACCTCTCTGTGTGTCGCCGAGTGTGTCGCCGTTCATTGTTGTTGGCATCTTCATAAAATTGGCAGATTCCGGTGTGTTCGGTGTTGGGAGCCTTCTGTTTCACGAGCATCGGTGAGTGGATTAACTCGTGAGCGTCTGTTGAGGAATTTTGAGGTATTTGGGAATTTAATTGGGCCTGTGTTGGGTAATATAATTGGGCCTATTTATTTTACTGGATATAAATGGCCCATTTCTTTTATTGGGCTTGTTTATTTATTTGTTGGGCTAAGACATTTAATATTTGGATTGGGCTTCAGTTTGTATAATTGGGCTTGAATTTATTGGGCCTAAGCTATTTGTGGTTTAATTTGCTTGTTGGGCTTTTGTGTGGACTATTGTGAACTATTAGTTTACTTGGGATACTTGGGTGGGTATTATTTGGATTATTACTTGTTTAGTAAATTGGGACTGTTAATTAGTTTGGACAACTATTTGGCGACCATAGTGTGCTGTTAGGCTTGAAGTTTTGAGATTTTTATTGGAAAATGACTGAATCCAAGAGATCTGTGAGTGAGATGGTTCCAATAATGTCCAAAACCACTAAACATAAATTGAATGACACTAATTATCTGGAGTGGAGTAAGACAATTAGAGTCTATCTACGGAGCATAGACAAGGATGATTGCTTAACTAAAGATCCGCCTAAAGATGATACCAAACAAAGTTGGCTAAGAGACGATGCAAAACTTTTTTTACAAATTCGAAATTCTATCGACAGTGAGGTAATTGGTTTAATTAATCACCGTGAATTTGTAAAAGAACTAATGGATTATCTGGAGTTTTTGTATTCTGGCAAAGGAAATGTGTCGCGAATATATGAAGTTTGCAAGGCTTTTTATCGTGCTGAAAAAGAAATCAAGTCTCTCATAGCTTACCTCATGGACTTCAAAAGGACATGAAGAACTTAATATGCTATTGCCATTCTGATGTCAAAATGCAGCAAATTCGAAGGGAGCAAATGGCTGTTATGAGCTTCCTGGCTGGTCTTCCTTCCGAATTCGACACTTCCAAATCTCAAATTCTCTCTAGATGTGAAATTCCCTCTCTTCAAGACGTTTTCGGTAGAGTTCTGCGCACTGGAAATACCTCACATATTCAGCAAAATGATATTTTTGTTGCCAAAGAAAGGGGGAATGGTTATGGAAGAAGGGTCAACAACAAGGAAGGAGGAAACAGGGCTATTGATAACTGTAACAATGAGTCAGATGGCATTGTGTGTTACTACTGCCGTGAGCTAAGCCACACCAAGTGATATTGTAGGAAATTGCAGATTCGCAATCAGAAAACTCAGACTGCTAATGTTGTTGCTGCTCCTAGTTCATCTTTTGAGAAAACAGTCATAATATCTGCTGATGAGTTTGCCAAATTCTCTCAGTATCAAGAATCACTAAAGGAATCCACTTCAATTACTGCCCTTGCTGAATCAGGTAAAACACGTCTTATCTCCTCTTCAAACAACTGGGTGATTGATTCAAGTGCTACAAACCACATGACAGGTAATCCCAATACCTTCTCTAGCTTTCGATCACACAAAGCACCCTTTCCTGTTACCATAGCTGATGGGTCAACCTATAATATTGCGGGATTTGGAACTGTTAAACCAATTCCCTCTATTACCTTGTCACCTATTCTAAGTCTACCAAAACTTGCTTTTAATTTGATTCTGTAAGTAGACTTACCAAGGATCTTAACTGTTGTATCTCATTCTTTCCTGATCATTGTCTTTTCCAGGATCTTATGACGAAGCGGATTATTGGTAAAGGACAAGTATCTGATGGTCTTTATATTCTTGATACGTGAGTGCTTTGATCTGTTGCTTGTTCCAGTGTCATCTCTCCAGTTGAAGCACATTGTCGATTGGAACATCCGTTTCTGCCTGTATTGAAGAAGCTATGTTCTCAGTTCCATGATGTATCTACACTAGATTGTAAGTCATGTCACTTTGCAAAACATCACCGTAGCTTGTTAGGCCCAAGAATGAATAGACGAGCTGAGTCTGCTTTTGAGTTGGTTCATTTCGATGTTTGGGGATCATGTCCTGTTGTGTCTAAAACTGGATTCAGATATTTTATTACTTTTGTGGATGATTTATCTCGAATGACATGGATTTATTTTATGAAAAATCGATTTGAAGTGTTTTCTCATTTTTGTGCCTTTTATGCTGAAATTAAAACCCAATTTAATACTTCTATGCACATACTACGAAGTGATAATGCTAAAGAATACATGTCAGACTCATTTCAGACTTACATGACTCAACATCGGATTCTTCACCAATCCTCCCATATTGACACTCTTTCTCAAAGTGGAGTTGTTGAGAGGAAGAATAGACATCTACTTGAGACGGCTCGAGCTCTTTTGTTTCAAACAAAGGTTCCTAAGCTGTCTCTACAGCTTGCTTTCTAATTAATCGCATGCTATCTACAGTACTTAATAGTGATGTTCCATACAGTGTTCTATTTCCAAACAAGTCATTATTTCCGGTGGAACCACGACTATTTGGAAGCACCTGTTATGTTCGTGATGTAAGACCGTCTATTACTAAACTAGATTCAAAAGCCTTGAAATGTGCTTTTCTGGGATATTCTCGCCTTCAGAAAGGATATCGGTGCTACTCCCCTGATCTCCATAAATACATAGTTTCTACTGATGTGATCTTTTCGGAGAATACACCCTTCTCCTCCTCTCCTTCCATGTCTACGAGTCAGGGGGGAGGAAGATCAGTGGCTAATCTACCAAATCACATATCCAAGTGCTCCTACTGAGCAATCAGATGATGATGCTCTCGTTGAGAGACCTCCTGCTCCAGCAAAGCCACCTATTATTCACGTTTACTCCAGAAGACGAGACCAATGATACATGTCCTGCACCGGCTATTTCGTCATTTGATCCCCCAAATGATCTTGACCTTCCCATTAGTCTTCGCAAAGGTAAACGTCAGTGCACCTTTCCTAAATCTATTTATCCTATAGCCAACTTTATTTCATAGGATCATCTGTCTCCTGCATCTAGTTCTTTAATTGCTTCTTTAGATTTAGTCTCTGTGCCCAACTGCCCAAGACAGTAAAAGACGCATTGAGTCATCCTGGATGGAATAATGCGATGCTTGAGGAGATACATGCTTTAGATGAAAACCATACATGGGAATTGGTAGATTTGCCTAAAGGCAAGAAAGCCGTGGGATGCAAATGGGTCTTTGCTATCAAAGTCAATCTGGATGGTTTTGTGGGAAGACTTAAAGCCAGACTTGTTGCAAAAGAATATGCCCAGACTTATGGAGTGGATGATTCAGATACATTCTCTCAAGTAGCCAAACTCACCTCTGTTCGCCTATTTATATCCATCGCTGCTTCTAAAGATTGGCCCTTACACCAGTTGGACATCAAGAACGCGTTCCTTCATGGTGATCTCCAGGAAGAAGTATGTATGGAGCAACCACCTGAATTTGTTGCTCAAGGGGAGTATGGGAAAGTTTGTCACCTAAAAAAAATCTCTGTATGGTCTAAAACAAAGTCCTCGTGCTTAGTTTGGCAAGTTTAGTGAAGTAGTTCAGGAGTTTGGGCTGAAGAAGAGCAAGTATGATCACTCAGTCTTCTACAGACAATCAGCAGCTGGTATTATTCTTGTTGTTTATGTTGATGACATTGTCATTACAGGAGATGATTGTGCAGGAATCTCTTCTCTCAAGCTATTTCAACATACCAAGTTTCACACAAAAGATTTGGGCCCGCTAAAATACTTTCTAGGAGTAAAAGTAACAAGAAGCGAAAAAGGGATTTTCTTGTCTCAAAGAAAGTATGTACTTGATATGCTGGCAGAAACCGGAAAGATGGGAGCCAAGCTATGCTGCACACCAATGGTTCCCAATGTACATCTTACAAAATATGATGGTGACTTCTTTGATGATCCGGAAAAGTACAGGAGATTAGTTGAGAAATTAAACTATCCCACAGTGACTTGACCAGATATTGCTCCTGCGATCAATGTTGTCAGCCAATTTATATCTACACCTACAGTAAAACATTGAGCAACCTTGGAACGGATACTGTGTTACTTGAAAAGAGCTCCTGGTCTTGGCATAGTGTATAGTAATCATGGACACACTTGCATTGAGTGTTTTGCATATGCTGATTGGACTGGATCCAAAATTGATAGACGGTCCATTATGGGATATTGCGTCTTTGTTGTGGAAAGCTCGTGTCTTGGATAAGCAAGAAGCAGAATGTCGTATCTCGGTCAAGTATAGAGTCTGAATATAGAGTCATGGCACATGCCACATGTGAAATTTTGTGGATACATCCTTTAACTGAGGTTGGATTGAAGCCTTCGGTACCAGCAAAATTTTGGTGTGACAACCAAGCTGCTCTTCATATCACCTCAAATCCAGTATACCATGAATGAACTAAACACATTTAGGTCGACTGTCATTTTATTCGTGAGAAAATCCAGGAAAATTTATTCTCTACTGGTTATGTGAAAACTAGAGAGCAACTTGGACACAAAGGCATTAAATGGGAACATGATTGAGTTTCTTTGTAATAAGCTGTGCATGATTAATATCTACGCTCCAGTTTGAGAGGGAATGTTACAGAATAGTATTAGCCGTATAACTAACAGATTTATATGAACCTAATTAGCTAATTACCTTAATTAGACAGATTGTATTTGTATATAGACGTGCGTTTCCTTCTCAATGATATAAGAAAATTATTCTTCCAATTCCTTTGTTAATTACAGATTTGTATGAAAGGCTGAATAGAGTTGCATATAATTTTGTGAACAAAATTAAAAAATCATTTCAGAGCACAAGGATATTCTCTCATGTGAGATTTTTACTAATGGAAAAATATATTAGTTCCCTTGTGAGAAAATTTAGTAAATGTAGATATTCTTTTCTTTATTTCCTATTCTTGGTGTTTTAATTATCATATGTACTGCTCCAGCTTTTCAGCAATAAATGAAGCGCCCATAGATCTCGTATTATAGCACTTGAGAATTGACTGGAAGGTTGGTGTGAGGGTATCTAATTTGATGGCGAGCTAAAACCATCGAACACCATCTAAGGGTAACAATTTAAATAATTCCAGCCAGTTTAGCTTAATATTTAGCATAAGAAATTTATGGTCTACTAGTCAACCTTTTTTGTTAAATGATAATACGTTGATATGGTGGGTGCAAAAAATTCTTTACAAGTGAAAATTTTGAACTATACATGACTGGTTATCATATAAATTAGGATTTTTTTCCCATAACACTTTCACTTGTAGTGAACTTTTTGAAATTTTTCTGAACTAATACACAATATCTGGCTGTATTGATTTCAAAAATTAATGCAACTGTCCGGTCAAAACATTAATCATACAGTGGAATAAATAAATTAAAATACCATTCATAACTCATGCTATGTAATTTAGTATCATTACATTGTAGAGCATTCGTTTCAGTTGGCTCACTATCAATCCACACGGCCGTTACCTCTGATCTGCCAATCTATTTTCAAGTGCGAGTACCCCAGATGTGATGGCACCTCGAACACTGTAGAGAAATCTGGAGCAGTAGACAAGACAATTGAAGAAGAATCAGAATATTTCTATTCATTATGTTTTTCATAAAGAGGATGGAACTAAATTTTTTTTCTGTAATTTCTCAGTAAAAAGGTCTCTCACTAGAATAATTGTTTTAGCCCTCTTAAATAAAATGCTATTTCTTTGTACTGTCAGGCAAATGAGGAATAGGGATGCTGCAGTCAAATCACGAGAGAGGAAGAAAATGTATGTGAGAGATCTCGAGATGAAGAGTAAGTACTATGAAGCAGAATGCAAGAGGCTCGGGATGTTACTTCAGAGCTGTCTTGCTGAGAATCAAGCTTTACGCCTTTCCCTGCACAACAAGGCCTTTGATGCTTCCGTGACCAGGCAGGAGTCTGCTGTGCTCTTGTTGGGTAATGACTAATCTTTCTTGCTCTCCTTTTTGTTTCTTTTGAGTTTGTTAATTGGTCTTTGGTCATAAGTTAATTAATTAGTGGAGAAAAACTAGGCCAGGATTCAAAAGAATTATGGAGAGTCTTTCTTCCTAAATGAAAGAACTTACTATTTCTTGTCTTGCTTATTTAAGCAAATTGCTAGCTATCATTCTTATAAATTTTATGGTCTTGTTATTTTCACGAATGGACCTTTTGATTATGATAGTGACTAAAGACTATTAATGCCTATTGCCACCATTAATTTCTCTATAAATTGATTTATGATGTCTTGCCGCTAACCTTCAGTTATGGTTTTGAGTCACATTGCCATGGTTTTTATTTTTTATCTTCTTAGTCGCTGTTAGTTAAATGAAGTAGATGCATATTCTTCTATTATTTGAAATTGGATCAGTTGTTAGTCTTGACCTATCTTTTTGCCCCCATACTTTATTCATAACCAAGTAGCCAGTCCATTGATGATTAGATAGTACCCATAGTGGAACCTCCTTTAGCAATATAAAGTAGGCAATTGCTTTGTAGTTTGATTGCCCTATGATATATCCCAGTCTTTTTATCTAGCCTTTGTTTGGGCTCCATTATTTAAAAATACATTTTTCTGTTCCTTATTTTCAATCGCATATTTTCTAATAAAATAATATTACACGTAAACCCACGCCTATCTCTTAATTGGCGAATTCGTAGGCTGGAAACGGCTGCTAATACCCCATAGGCTGAGGCTGCCCCTTGGTTCTGCGTTTTTACATCGAGAATTATTTACTCAGAATCCATTGTCAAAGAGGTCAACGATTATGAAAGAAATAACTCGCGGTCCATAGTAAAAACTTTTCCTTATTTTATAACAATATATTCTCCCAAAAAAATCACTATTTGAAAGTACTTTTCCCCCAAAATTTGCTTTTAATGGAGCCCAAACAGTGGCGTAATTTGTATATGAAATTTGTAGTGAAATTTGGGAATTGCAGATATGAAAGTACAATAGTTTTGCCAAACTTTCTAGAGGGTGGCTCTCTCCCACCAAATACCCTTACCCCCCATTTTGTAGATATCTGCCTAACATTTATTCTTCTGAATCCCCATAATAACCCTAAAAAAACTAACAATTAACTGGAACAAGCTTGCGGGTGCCTATCACCCATCTCAGTATCATCTTGACTAAACATTTTGTTGGTAACTTGATACTCTGTTAGTTTCTGCTTTCTTCTTTTATCTGTTTGTCTGCCTTAATTTTTGGACCACAATTGTAAGAATGGAAACTGATGCTGAAGGTTTAATTTTACAGAATCCCTGCTGTTGGGTTCCCTGCTTTGGTTCCTAGGCATCATATGCCTGCTGATTCTACAGGGCCAGCTCAAATCAACTCTAGAAGCAGTTCTAGTGGGAACCGTAGACAGCGAAGAGCAGGGAAAGGTCACTCCAAGAAAGAGGGGAATTGAGGTTTTCAGGGCTCCCAGATTTCGATCTTATATGATTGGCAAGAGATGCAAAGCTTCAAGATCAAGGATCAAATTACGATTGACAGCTCTATTAGTCGTCGTGTGACTTAGAAACGTCCTTTTGTCAATATTTCTTGGTTGGTTTCGCTCATGCAATCCCCTTTCTCCCTCCTCTTTCAACCTCATCTCTTCCCGACATTAAAAGAACTAGTTAAAATAATAAATATAGGTTGCAGAGAGAGCACCGCGTTTCCGAGTTCTACTATTGACAAATTCCTTATTATCTTTAGAGCTAATTACTAGAGTCTCATATGGACCGAGCACTATATATGGTGTTCTTAAGTAATGTATTATCCCCCTGGTTTGCTAGATGGTGGTTTTTAATGTCAAATTATGTCTTATTTCTTGAATAATGCTCCTCTCTCTCAGATGAACACGCATCGTTAGCAGGCAGTGTGCGAGTACATCAGCAGTTCTCTCTAATGAGGGTGAGAAGATGACAGATTTAGAATTCTCTTTGCTTTGCCTGCGCCTAATGCTGTAATAATAGCAACATATTGTTCAGGTGACATTTTTACTTGTGTAAGATCGGTAGGTGCATGTCAACAATGACAGCCTGACGATGGGCAAGAGAACCATTCTGGAAAGATCGAATGTCTTACGTGAATTTTGATGTTGTGTAGTGGTGTCAAAATAGACCCTATTGAGCTTGATAATAGTCTGTCTTGACTAAAAGAATAAATAAAATTTGAATGTTCGACCGTCCCAGTTCATCCCACCTCGGGATGGGCAATAAGAAAATGTTATGCCTAGCTCGTCACTAATTTCAAAATGATTCAGATCTTTTTCGGACTGTTCAGACTATCGACTCAACTCAAATATGGGTTAGGTGAACACGAATCAGGTCCCAATTCTCAAACATAAAGCTTAATTGGCATATTCCAACAGAAGATACTTGTGCACTTTGGCGTTCGTTTACAGTATATTCATTCAAAATTCCAAAATAAATTAAGGAAATATAATATTTAACCTTTGAAAAAAAACAAAAATTAATGCCTTGTTGAATTTGGTACCAATATTTCTATTTCATGTTAAAACATACCCTCTAAATTATTAGAATAATTGATATAAATTGTATTTAAAACATAATTTAAAACCCCATAGAAAAATCTAATTGATGAGTTAAAATTTAGTTGAACGCTCGATGAGTTAATAGTTTCATAGATTAATTTGTAAGTGGAGACTCAAATGTTAAGAAATTTTGATGATTCAAATGTCAAGGAAAATGAGTAACGACCAAGAAAACAAAGATGGTGGTGAAACTCAAGTTTTAATAAAATTGAAGATGGAGAATTTAAAGGTAAAAAATAAAAAAGGTGAAACATTTGAAAATAAGGACATTTTCGTTATTAGAAAATGTAAGAGGGGGCAAATAGTAATTTAAGAAAATAGGAGCGCAATCATTGTTATATTGGTAGAGGGTTAAACTGGCGAGTTCGTTGGTAGTATCGCCACTTTCACACACTATATAAATGGCCTTTCAGAAAGTAAGAGAGTAGAACAGTGCGCACTTGTGTGAGTAGTAGGTGAAATCACAAAACGCACGAGGAGATGGATTCAGATTTCGGTATTCCAAGAGAACTTTCTGATCTGCAAAAACTTCGATCTCAGTATCAACCTCAACTCCCTCCCTGTCTTCAGGTATTGGATACTCTCCTTTCAGCATTATTATTGTATACTTAATTGATTTCAGATATATTTTTTTACCGGCTAGTGATTTTTCGCGCTGTTATTGAATCTATTTTGATTTTTGACATACATGCTAACGTCGAGGAGAATAGATCTGACGTGGTAGATCACGTGTACCCTGTTATTTTGTCTGTTGATGTAACGTGTCTTTCTTTGTTTTCTGTTATATCAACTAATTGGATATTCGTGGATCACTTTTTCCTTTTTGCCAAGAACTGAAATTCGGAAGAATAAGAAACCATTTCATTGCCGATTCGTAGGATTATTAGATTGTAGTATTTGGAAATGCTTCATTTAAGCTTAAACTTGAAATTTAACAAATTTGGAAGAACTAAATAAATTTCACTGTTTGTAATTTCTTTTAGCATGTTTGCTTAAATTGAGGTGGAATGACTCGAGGAAATTCAGCAACAATAATCAAGTTTTGGTTTCATCACATCGTGTATGTGCTATGGAGTACTAATTTCAAATTTATGCCGTTGGGCATCCCAAATATTATGCTGTATAAGAGAAAATTGCAGTTTTTTCCTTGGGATCTTAGCATTAATTTCTTCAGATTAATCTTATTCTGTTGAGAATAACTATGAGCTTTTGGAGGATTGTTATAGCGGCAAAATATGGTGTTACGGAGGGGGGATCGTGCTCCTGTGAAAGACGTGGTCCTTACGGGGTGAGTTTGTGGCGGTATATTCCGCGAAGGTGGAGCGATTTTAGGGATAGGATGACATTTGTTGTAGGGAATGG
>CAIGRB010069151.1:18895-36082 GCA_903798255.1 Fraxinus quadrangulata
TATTTTACGCTCAAAATGGCATTCAACATAAGTTTGGAATTTAAGAAAAATAGATTCAACATCATACTGTAATTTAAGAGGAAATAACCATAAAAACTTGATGCAGTCATCCAAGAAACTTACATAATATCGAGTACCAGTTTTAGAAAGAACTAATGCTGGACCCCAAACATTGGTGTAAATTAAATCAAAAGGTAAAGTAAAAGAAGAGTGATTTTTTTAAATGGTAAGGTGAGGCTATGAGCGCTTCAACAATCTGAACACATGTTGTCCTTCATTTGTAACTCGAAGGAAAAATTGAGAAATTGCTTTTCTGATAAGGTGCTGCATTACCAAGTCTTTTGTATCAGAGAGAACAAGAAACTTGAGTAGCAGAAAAAGAACATAGCTGGATAGATTTATTTGTTTTCAAGAACGAGTATAACACATTCTAAAGGTATTCAATGTAGGATGCTCCCTGCGCAGTCCTTAACAAAGAAAGAAGAATGATGAAATTCAAAGTACTCAGAATTGTCTGTGCAGAATTCCAACCAATGTTGTCTCTCCCAATGTGAATTCAAAACAAAGGAAAAGTGATCTTTCACTTCGTAGAATCAGGCATTGAAAAGCACTTCTCCCTAATTATGCTTCCAAATCGGAAGCGTTTGAGGGAAAAGCTTTTTCCGAGCATAGAGATCATCTTCAATGTACCATGTGATAATATATATAGAGACTAGATCTTTCTGAATATCTGGAACAAATAAAACTTGACTTGAAATAAAGGGACGAGAGGGATTTGAGAGGAGTAAAACCAATTTTTGATATTTGTAAACGTATGCCATTGGCGACAAGGATTTGATCAGCACCATCATAGTACTCTCTTTACAAATTGAGGTTGTTCACCTCATTGGTAAGATGATGGATAGCGCCTATATTCGGATGCCATTTTGTATTACCTGATAAGTTATTGGAGTTATGATTGTTTGTGGAAGGTGAGAAGAAGAAAAAGAAGTTGAGTCTTGATAGCTAATATCGAATCAGTGATGGCACATATTTGTAGTATGACTAGGCCTACCACATACCAACAATAAACCACATCGCTGAAGGATTATCCACGACTAGAGGTGCTTGAAAATTATTATCCACACGAAACCCACACCTTGGCTTTGGAAACCACCATGACCGCATTGAGGTTGTGGAAATTGTATGGTAGTAACATTAGTCGATCCTTGTAGCACAGGTAGGACCTGATTGTGAAGGTTAAGTCGAGACTCAATGATTAGCAAGAGAGAGTAGACTTTTTCAAGAGTCATTGGATCTTTCCTATAAATACTTAGTTAATTTAAACAATTTGTCTCAATTGTACGTTACTACCAAAAATAAGCCAATCAAAACTTCAAACAGGTAGTTTTACGTACTGACTGAAGCAACTCAATAGATTTATGTTCTGCAAATAATGATCTATTGAATGATTAAGTAAGGAAGAACACATATATGGCTTGAAAAACTAATCCATTAATCAAGATGTAAAAATACAATAGTTTCAATTTAGTAATTTTGCAAAATTAATTAAAACAATCAAAAGCAAATAAAGAACAACTCCCTTATTTTCTTATTCCTTTTGACTCATTGGAGTAGTGGAATCAAACCTTTCAATCTTAACTTTATCGTCACTTTACTATTGTATTCGGCCGCAACCACTACTTGGATTAAGATTCACCAATCTTAACTTATGCCAAGTGGCCTGATCCTTGAACAGAAGTGCATTCTCTTAAAATATGATTGACGGACACGGGTTTCGCTTGGAAATGTTGAGCTGAATCTTCTGCTGGTGAACTTGCTAAACTTGGTCAGAATGCTTGTGAACTTCAAGCTGCAGGTTCGCCAAGTGTATGAAAATTTTCTTTCAAAACTTGTTCGATCCTTAATGTCCCTCTTCACCTATGTAAAGATTTCTCAAGGCCCAAACATTTCTTGCCTGAAATAATAATGTTATGCACGGTGAGAATCATATAAGATATGGTTGATATGGTCCATAGTTGAATTAAGGAAAGATTTTCTAATATAATCTATCCTTCTTTTAATTATTTAATCAATAAACCTTGTCCAAGATGATAAGTAAATATTTCTGAATATGCTGCTTTTAAGGTAAGTAAGAGTTGCACCTTACTTAGGTTTTGGAAACCTTAAGGAAATCACAGCTAAAAGTTTACAAATATGTAGCGCCTATTCAGTTTTGACCGACTGGCTTACCTGTCTATGGATTTCAATGTTTCACATGCTTGGACGCTAAAAATCATTTTAATGTAAACAAGCCAATAAATAAAGGATATATACCATATATTTTATTTACAATCTCTCCCTTTAGTATAGCTTATTTTCAAAAACTTTTTTTTGGTTTTTTAATGTCATGTTACGAGTGAGTGTAAAGGAAAACAAGTATATGAACTGCTCCCCCTCAGTTAGTTCCCCCAAGTATACATAGCATAACTTCCTCTAACTCCATGAACACGACAATAAATAATAGAGGATGCAGATAAACATAAACAAAAGAAGCAAGCACGTCCTACATTTCAAACTGTGTTCAAAAACCAAAAGATAAAATAACTAATTTTTGACATTTTATGGACCTTCAAGAAAATGGTGCCCACCTGATTTTTGACAACCCTCAGATTGTTCTCCAACAGTTTCAGCCTCTCAGGGTGATCCTGTGGTAGCATATACTTTGGAGTCCTAGGTGTAGGGGTACGAGCATTATCCAGATTGACAAATTCATGGGCCCCTAGAGTTGGAATGAGGTTAGAGTATCTATCAGTAGGTAGAGTAGGTATCCCCAAAGCAAATAGAAAGTGGTGAATGAGACTGGGATAGTATTATGGCACGGATAAATATACAAAACGAACTTATCGAACACACCTCAAACTAGAACCTTTGTTTGTCCTTGAACAAAATAAAACAAAACCTAGGTATAAACCATATTACTATCATAAATAAATCACAAATAACATATTTGACGTTGAATTGCTTCACACATGTCTTATATTCAAATTCAAATGACATTTTAGAAAGATCCAAACATCAATTTGGGTTTTATATATATATATATCAACACTGAAAAATGTTCTAGCACATGTGGTTTTCTAAGAATTATTATAATGCATTTTTTCCACACAGAGTGATCAGACTTAGATACTTGTAAATCTAGAAGGAAGATGATAAATATTTCTCAAAAATACACCGTCAATCTCTAGAGTTCAAAACTTGAAGTTTTTATCGGGCACCTCTCACTTTTGATAATCTAAGTTTCTCTCTCTCTTTTTTCACTGAACATATATTTTAATTGTTGTTTTTTTTAAATGTTATGTGTAAGACTTCTTTCCATTAAACTTTTGAAAGGATCCCTATAACTAACTTTAGATCGATGACTCCCAAATCATATGACCATAAGGCAACATGTTTTAGATACTCTAGCAGGGTTAATAATTGAAGTCATAAAAATATTAATAGAGGTATAAGATATATCACACTTTTTTTTATATACGAGATTCGAATTTTTAAAAGTGGTCAGTGCCCATTCTTCTTTAATACAAACTCATTCAACTTAAGGTGAGATCCGATAACTTCGAACCGTTAAACTTCTATGAACACAAGCACTAACCTTCCCACCCCTAAACTACGTTTTAGTAGTTTGATTTCTATATTAAGGATTGTGGAATTTATTCAAAGTTAGGTCAGTAACATCAACTAGTCCACAAAATTAAATTGTGTCCCAACATAATTAATTGGTCAATGATGACTATGTGCTAAACTAAACAATTATAATATGGATAAGTACTCAAGTAAAAGCATAAGATACAGTAACTAAAGTTATACTCAATTCAAACGAATATCATCATAGACGGCAAGTCGTTTAACGCTAACGAGACACTACTTTTTTTAGAATTTTCTCAATTATCTTTTTTCAATAGTTATACAAACTGGATCAACAGTTTAAAAAATTATACTATTCCATGTATCATAATACTTACACACCCTCAAACAAAAATATTACATTGTCCTCATTGTAAAACAAAAATAATAAAAATAAAGGAGTAAGCTCAATATAATGCTAGGATGTTATGATGAGCCTAAATAAACATGCTTAAATTACTAATGTAAGTCTTAAAGTACTACCTAAAATATGCATCCCTAAAATACATGTAATACAACAGCTAATCAAATTAAGTAAAAATAGATAGAAAATGAGTTGTCTCCTATTAAGCGCTCAATTGATAGTCTAGAGCTCGAATTTTGGGTGATTTACTCGTGGTGGTTCAAGTCGAAATGTTTCACCCTTGCACTCTTTGTAATTTTTGGTCTTGCATCCACTTTTAACTCTCCAAATTTTGAATTCTCCGTTCCTGTCTCTACCAAAAATTCCTCCAAATAATATTCTAGCAAGAGTAGTACTCATCTGATCAATCTTGGTTTTGCATCATTCTTTGCCATCAGATACTTCAAAGCTACATGGTCGGTGTAGACTATTACTTTTGATCCAACAAGATAAGATCGGAATTTATCAAAATCATAGACTACAACTAGAAGTTCCTTCTCAATGGCGGCATAGTTTAGTTGTGCATCATTCAATATCTTGCTTGCATAATAGATCATATGAAACTTTTTATCTCATCGCTGCCCCAATACTGCTCCCACTGCGTAGTCACTTGCATCACACATTAGTTCAAACGGTAAACTCTAATATGGTGAAATTATTATTGGTGTTGAAATCAACTTCTCTTTTAGAGTATTGAAAGCCAATAAACACTTTTCATAAAAGTTGAAAGGAATGTCCTTGACTAGCAGATTGCACAATAGTTTGGTGATCTTAGAGAAGTCCTTGATCAAGAGATGATAAAACCCTATGTGACCAAAGAAACCACGAATACCCTTAATTGCAATTAGTGGTGGTAATTTCTCAATAATTTGAATATTTGCCTTGCCTACTTCAATCCCTTTAGCTAAAATCAGATGCCCCAACATGAAGCCTTATTGTATCATGAAGTACTATTTTTCCCAGTATAGTACCAAATTAATTTCCTTACATGTCTGCAATACCTATTTTAAGTGCTCTAGGCACTCATGAAATGACGAACTGAAGACTGAGAAGTAATCCATAAAGATTTCTATAAATTTCTCCACCACATCAGAGAAGATTGCCATTATGAAATGCTGAAATGTAGCGAGGGCATTGTATAGACCAAATGGCATCATATGGTAAGCAAAAATGCAATAAGGATAGTTAAAAGTAGTCTTCTCTTGATCCTCGGGGCGCTATCAAGATCCGGTTATAACCAGAGTATTCATCAAGAAAGGAATAATGAGAGTGACATGCCAACCTCTCCATTATTTGATCAATAAATGGAGGGGAAAAGTGAACATTTCGAGTAGTAGTATTGAGTTTGCGATAATCAATACAAACTCTCCATCTCGTAATAGTTCTGGTAGGAATTATTTCATTCTTCTCATTCTATATTACTGTGATATCCCCATTTTTTCAGCACAACCCGAACAGTGACATGAAGTTAATACTTGCATCTAAATCACACAAAGCTTTATCAAAATAATAATCGCCTATAGTACAGTGTACAATGAAACTCTCCTGGATCTTTTAATTTGGGAGTTAGCTTATTTTGTATTCTAGCACTACATTCCTAGGACAACATCATTGTCACGTTCATCCAGCTTGGGTTTGTTAGATAAAATATCCTTCAAGAATTTAGCATAACTAGGCATCTGAACGATAGCATCAGTTAAAGGGATGTTGATGTGAAGCTTCTTAAAGACCTCAAGGAACTTTGTATATTGTTTCTAACTTTACTTTTGCAGTATTCGAGGATATGGAATCGGAGGTTCGTATGGTTTGATAGGAGGAGTTGCCTTAACCTATGGTATATTTGACCTCTCTTTGGTAGACGTATCTATTATTTGTTTAGTCTGTTCCACATGTTTTTCATCAGTAAAAGGTATTTATTCTTTATTTTCAAGTGGTCTCTTAATACGAATCTTAGGTAACTAGACCCCACTTCTGATAGTAATTACTTTGACATGTTCTTTGGGTTAACTTTTGTATTACTTGGCAATGTATCGGTGCTTTGCCTGATATAGCGTGCGACATCTGTACTATCTGGGTCTCTATGTTTTTAATTGCAACACTTTATTTTGAAGAGTTATCTCAATCTTTCTCATGAATTGATTATTTGCCTCCATGTACTAATCTATCTTTTCTATGAATTTACCAAACATCTCTTTTAATGAAGTTCTCTTCTTTGCTTGGTAAAGCTGAAAACCTTATGGCCTATCAGGATTGTGATTACTCCTGGAAAAATTTAGATGCCTCCTCCAACCAATGTTGTAAGGCTTCAGAATATGGATTATTTTGTTGGCACGAGCCCTTGTACATAGTCAACTTGCCCTGTGTCTTGCTCGCACAGCCTGTACTACATTGACTAGCTGTGACATGCTCTCAACCTTACTAACCAAAGAGTCAATTTTTACAAATTATGTTATATAAGTGTCCATCTCTGACACTTCTAGTTCCTTCCTATAAACAACTCACTCAGAAGCCCACATAGCGATGGTAGTAGCCACTCTTTCAAACAACTCCAAGGCTTCATTAATTGTCTTCGTGGATAAAGAGCCATTGGATGATGAGTCCACAATATTTTTGTAAGATGGAAGTAGAGCTGCATAAAAATATTAGACCTAGAGCCCTTTACAAATGCCATAATAAGGACACTTTCGAAACATGTTCTTGAAACTCTTCCAAGCTTCATCAAAGGCTTCAATTTTCCCCTACTGAAATATGGATCTGTCATGCTTCAACTTTGCAATCTTTTTAAACAAAAGAATTTTGTGCAGAATTTTCGAGCTAAGTCATTCAAAGTGGTGATACTGGCTATAGGCTATGAGTTTAACCATTCAACCACTCTATCCCGTAGACTATGTGGGAACAATCTCAATCTGATAGCATCATCTGAAACTCCTAGATATTTAAAGTGTGGACACAATTCCAAAAATTGAAAGACATATATGTGTGGATTTTCATCAACCCTGCCATAGAATTGAAGTCCATTCGGGAATAAATGGATGACAATGGTCTTCATCTCAAATTTTAGTTGTCCAAAAGGAGGTAGACGATGCTAGATTGGCTTTGAATAATTTGTGAATTCATGAAGTCCCCAACTTAGCATATTTCCTTCATCAACTATTGCCTCTCCATTCACTTGGATAACCGAAATATTCAGTATATTGGCCATCTCTTGTTGTTGTGCTTCTCTTTGCCTACGGTGAAATGTATGTTTTATTTCTAGATCAAGTGGTATCAGTTCACTATCTCCCCAATTTCGTATAAAATGTCTGAAAGAGAGAAAATAGAAGCACTAAAATAAATTGATCAAGAAAAATAAAATAAAAGCAAAAATTTTGAATTAGTGCAAAAATAAATGAAATTAAACTCAAATACAATCACCAATAATGGCGCCAAAAACTTGTCACAAAAATATTCTTTATTTAAAATACCGCAAATGCATGATTCATTAACAAGTAGTAAAATGAATTTTTGAGTCCCAGTATCGTTCCTATAGAGATTACTAGTTCAAATTCAAATTAACTTAGCCTTAACCAAAACAATTGAAATTTGTGATTATTTCTATAAATTAAATAATCTATTTATGAAAGCAACGGCTAAATTAAATAAGACTATTGCAAGATTATAAATAAATGCAAGTTTTATAAATTTGACAACACGATTCAATTATGAAGACCAATATTCATAATTTTTTTAACAATTTCTCTCGAGTAGAATTAAATCTATTCTTACATGTGACCCAACTATATTTATTTGATGGGTACAAACATATAAAAATGCATTAATGGATTTAAAAATGCTTAAAGATCACGTAAAGTATAGTGGTATATTTCTATCTTCTATCGAAATCTACAATAATTGACACTATGTCTATCTTATTTTTAATCTTTCGAAGGTAAAACAAGCCACAATATTTATACAACTATTACGAATATAATTGTAGAGAAAAATAAATCCATGTAAATCATTCAATGATTGAAAACGTATTTTGAATGTCAAAATTAAATTAAAATCAAAAATTAAAAGTTCATGACATAAGTTTCATTGTAATCCTAGTACAAAATAATTTAGCATAAGTCGGAATTAAACAAATAAAAATTAAAAGACATCACCAAAGATTGAAGGAACGTGATTTATTTTCTAAATTGCTACTGCCGCCCTTCTATCTGCCTCTATTTTCTGTTAGTAATTCCGTCTTTCTGTTGGCTTCTACGTATATGTGTGTCTCTTTTTTTTTCTCTCTAAACAACTACCGACTTCCTCTCTTCTAATTTTCTTTTTCCTCCTGGTTTATGCCTTTCCATAACACTCGTCGACTTTTTTTCTTTTTCTAAAGAATCCCCAGCTTGTGTCTCATGTAAATATCTTATTCTTCCTCTGTTTCGTTTTCAGTGTGTATATATATATCTCTCTCAAACCCCAGCCACCCATCGTTCTAGTGTCTAATTAAGAGTCCAAGTAATTATTGAATTTGATTCCAACTGAAAGTCCAACTGAGGCCAATTTATAAATTATTTTCCTCCAAGTCCTCATTTCTTTTAATATAATGCAATTTAATCCTTGAGTCCAATTAATTGTGACGCCAACGTCTTTTTAAATTTAGTTCAAGTCCTTCAATTTTCAAAGTGGAGAATTTGATCCCTGAACTTCCAAACAATGGCCAATTTATCATTCTTCCCTTTTCAATTGCTTCAAACAAGTCCATAACTAAAAACAAAAGAAAATTAACCCAAGTTAACTAGAAATTAATAATTTGATGATATAAAAATTTAGTAATATGAACATGATAAATACACAAAACAGACTTATCAACAATACTTTACCATAAGTTGAAGTGAGTACACCACACTGATTGGTAACATCAATTTTATCTCAATAATTTCAAACAATTAGAAATATAAATCATGTGACATTTGCAAGAAAACCCCAATTTTTTTCTTTTTTTTGTATATAAATAAATGCAACATATCTACTCTTAACGTGAACATGCAAAATGAAATATTAAGTATAGCAACATAGCTTTTAATGCATTATGTATATGCCCACGACTTTTCGCAGAGTTTCAAACCAAATTATATCTAAAACGTTAACAAGTAAATCAGCTAGTTGCCCTTCAGTAGTTATGTGTTTTAGAATGACTCTCTAATGAAATGATGTCGTATATCAATGTGTTTAGTTCTAGAGTGTTGAATAGGGTTTCTAGAGATATTTATAGTACTTGTGTTGTCACAGAACATAGTAAGAGAGACTTGTTCAATAATATGGTCACTCAATATATGCTTCATCCAAAGCAGTTATGTACATCATCTACCCCGGCAATGTACTTAGCTTTTGTTGTAGATAAGGAGATATAAATATGTTTTTTTGCTTAGCCAAGATACAAGATTATTTACTATATAAAAGCATGCTCTAGATGTACTTTTTCTGTCATCAATGTTTCCTGCCCCATCAGCGTCTGTATATCCTACAAGATGGGAATTAGAGTCTTTAGTGTACCATAAACCAAATTTAGAAGTGCTATTAACGTATCTAATGATTCGTTTAACAGATGCCAAGTGAGACTCATTTTGTTTAGCTTGATACAAAGTACAGACTCCTATGCTGAATGCAATGTTAGACGACTTGAATCCAGGAATAGTAGACTATCTATCATGCTCCTATACAGACTTGGATCAACATCTTTGCCCTAGTTACCGCTATTGAGTTTCAAAGATGTCGCCATGGGAGTCCTAACTGACTTGGGACTTTCAAGACCAAATTCATTAACCAGGTTCTTCACATACTTTGCCTCAGAGATGGGGATTCCAACATCCACCTGTTTAACCTACAAACCTAAGAAATAGATTAGTTCACCAGTCATACTCATTTCAAATTCACTTTACATAAGATTGGCGAACCTCCTGGATTTCGTTTCAAATATGGATCCAAATACAATGTCATTAACATAGATTTATGCTATAGTTAGATCGCTTTTTAGGTGTCTAATTAACAATGTTTTATGAGTTCCACCTCGTATATCCATTTTCAAGCATAAATGTGGTGAGCCTTTCATACTATGCTCGAGGAGGTTGTTTTAACCCCTATAGTGCCTTTTTAAGTTTAACACTTGTTCAGGTCGATATGAGTCAATAAATCCTTTTGGCTATTCAATATAGGCTTCTTCATTTAGATTTCCATTTATGAAGGAACTTTTGAAATCTATCTAAAATAGTTTGAATCCTAATTGGTAGGCTATAGATAACATAAGCCTAATAGATTCAAGTCTGGCTGGAAGATCAAAGGTCTCATCAGATTTAGTTTTGGAGATCCAATTGGTCCCAATAACATTTGCATCTATTGGTATATGCATTAACTCCTAAACATTGTTTCGCTTGAATTGAGCCAATTCTTCTTGCATGGCTAACACCCATGATTCATCATTTAGTGCTCCAAAAAATTCTTTGGCTCAATGTGAGATATGTAACACATTTCCAAGTTCGGAGGCAAGTCTTCTTCTAGTCACCATTCCATTTTCATAATCTGAAAGTACATTATCGAGATGATGAACTTTCTGAATCCAAGTAGGTGGTTGTTTCCTTCTTCGTTGTTTAGTGCTCTTTTCTTCTAGTGAGTATACACCTACAGTGCTTGGTTTAGATTGTTCCAGTTTGATTGCTCGAAGTTCTGGCAGACTGTTATTTTTCAGGTTCTTGTGCTAAATTCCTGAATGTTCTATGGAATACCTGATGTTTGTCTAATACATTGATCTCGGGTTCATGCGAACAAGAAGAGTAATCATTAGTATCATCAATATTAACATTAATGGATTTGATAATGGTTTAAGTTCTCATGTTGCACACTCTATAGGCTCGACTATTCTTAGAATACCTAATGAATACCCCCTTTGTCTGTCTAAGGATCAAATTTTCCAAAGTATTCCTTATCGTTCAACACATAGCACTTGCTTCCTAGGATATGAAAGTAGTGAATATTAGGTTTTCTACCCTTCCAAATTTCACATGATGTTTGTCTAGTACCTGTTCTTAAGGAGACAAGATTCAGGATGTAGCGACGGTATTAATTGCCTCAGCTCATAATTTAACTAGGAGTTTCTTACTATTTAACATTACTCTAGCCATTTCCTGTAATGATCTATTCTTACTCTCAACTACACCATTCTGATATGGGGTTTTAGGAGCAAAGAATTCATGGAAACTACCATGTTTTTCACATGATTTAGAAAAGCTGGCATTCTCAAATTCCTTGCCATGGTCACTTATGATTCTCCCTATTTTAATCCCTTCGTGATGTTTTTCAAAAGTCAATTTTTTGTATAAGTAGGTAAATCTTTCAAACACATCAGATTTTTCCCTTAGAAATTTTACCAATGTGAACGTAAAGTAGAAGTGGCAATGGGCTGGGCTGAGGCCGAGCTCGAGCTCGTGCATTTTCCATTTTTAAAGATAAGCCTTTTCTTTTTAAAAAAAAAATATATAAACCATCCTCCTTTATTTGGGTTTGGAATCGACTACTTCAATTTTGAATAGGCGAAGTTAAAAATTGTAGACTAACAACTTGTTATGTGTATAATTTTTTTAAAAAAAATAAAAAAAGTATTATAAAATAACAAATTTTGATTAATATGGTTAAATTAAATATCACTTACTTGACGACATGCCATTTCGACATATTTATCTTGTAGTCGAGAATAACCATTTTGCTAGTCATTTACACACATTAATGCTTCCAAAATATTTTCTTTCAGTTGGCTCTTGACCTCAGATAGAACCCTCTTGCCTGCACTAAAAGCAAAATTCGAAGCTATAATGCTAACCAAAGATGTTAGTAGGTCTTTTGCCATCACAGAAACCACTGGCCATCGTTGTTCGTACTTTAGCTAGAATTCAATTACTTCTTCTGAATTTTTTTTTTAATTGTTTTGTTATTAGGCATGTTATGATTAAAGTAATTAATTAATTCAACAGGCAATACATTTGGACTTGCGTTTGATATTTGATTATATATGGTAGACAAATAACTACTAGAGGAACCACTTGCATTTGTATCATATTTATATGAGTTAATGCCTTCAAATAAAGTTAATACTTCAGCGTCGTCTTCTGGTATATCAATGAGAGTAGTAGGTGCAGAGGGTACTCGACTAATATTTGCATCCATTATTTCTGCATATAATTCATACATTTCACATAAAGTTTGTCCTAAATTTCTATAAGTGATAGATGTATTAAAAGTTAAAACTCTTGACATTTGATCAATTATAAATTTAGTATCTAAAAAATTATATCTGGTGTCCATGATGCATGTTAACGAAAATAATATAGGCAAGTCTTCTCAATATTTTCTAAATTTTAATTCCATGGAATATATAATTGTACTAAAATTGGGGTAATTTTTATACTATGAAAAGCCTTACCAATTGTATAAAGACGTTCAAATATCATACAACTAGTGGGATAGTAAATTTGAGACAAAATATTTGTAGAATTGTAAAAACTTGTCAAAAACTTTTTAATTTTAAAAACAATATCATCATCGTTTCTAATATGCCTATTGTTATAAAATTTAGTTGTTAAATGTTCAAATCCTTCGTAAAATTTTAATAATAAGTAAGTAGAGTTCTATCTATACTCTACGTCACTAATAAATATTTTCGTATTCGTCACTCCATATTTGGCACAAATTTTCTCAAACGCTTGTTTACTACTAGGTGAAATCGTGATATACAGTAGTGCATCCCTAATTCTTAAATTTCATTCTTAATATGTTTCAAACCGTCCTACACTATTAAATTAAAAATATGGCAGACATATCGAATATAAAATAAATAACCATCGAAATTGGGCTGCAGTATTTTGCACAATTTATCGATAACTACCTTATTAACTGTAGCTTTGTCGAATGTAAATGGACGAATTTTGCTCTTGCAACGATATTCTTTAATAATGTTCATAATAGCGTTATATATGTTGTTAGCATTGGGAGGGAACTTAATAATTTTAAAACTAACAATTTTTTATGCATACACCAAAGTGAGTCTATGAGCGTGTAGTTGCAGCTAAATAACCTCTTTTAAAGAAAATATATCCGAAGTTAAAGATATAACACAAACATATTATTCTAAATTGACAATCAATAGTTTCTTTTTATGAAGAAAATATTCTATTGTATCTCAACAAAGAGTTTCGACTTACCCCAGCGTACATCAGTTGAAGATACTCTTTCACGTGCGAGACTAAATGTTGGTTGTCCACTATTACTAAAGGCAACTCAGCAGCGGCAATGAATTTCACCATTCACATTCGAGCTTTCTCCTCCGAATATATCTACGTAGAAAGTGGCGTAGTAGTAGAACCAGTGCCTGGACTACCAAATTGCAATTGCATTTGACCGACTGAAGAAGCCTATGTTTGGCCACACATGCTCTGTAGTGGCGATTGAGGTGGGTGATTCTAATGCTTATTTGCTATGTCAATCGTTGTTGACAGTATTTATATATTGCTTTAAATTCTACAATTCCATCGACCACACGACCTGTTTGAATCAATTTAAAATGATATCAACATTTTGCCTATTTTTTTCCTTTCCGCTTCCCTCTTACATCGGGAATATCTAATTTATGTTCATCTTTTTGTTCTGCTTCAAAAATATCAACGTCATCTAATTCGAAATATTTTTGGGAATAGGTACTTCGTTTAGATCGGTAAATTCATTTAGAAATTGACTTTGCGGCGTGATAGGTGATTCATCTCCGATACCGAACAAGCCTTCAACAAATGAGTGTAGATTCATTTGTGAATTGTGATGAAATGTATACGTAAGTAACAAATTAAGAATTGAAAGAAAGTTCATGTGTAATATAGTAATTGTAAATTTATATTGTGATAATTGATATTGAATAATTGAAATTGAATGTAGAAGTAGAATTGATAAATGAATGTAGTAGTTTAGTAGATAAATTGTAGAATCAAGATTAGAATGTAAAATGTAGAAGATACTAGAGAGTAGAGAGTGGGGGTTGTTTGAAAAAAATGAAAATGGGAAGGGTATTTATATGGGAAAAAAGAAGGGGAAAAATAAAATAAAAGTGGTCATTCTACACAGTGACCGAAATGGTCACTGAAATTTAATCAGTGATCATTTTGGTCATTGTTTTCCAAGCGAGCCACGAGCCTGAGCTAGTGGCTCAAGCTTGTGGGTTAGGCTCGTAGGCTAGCCAAGGGGCTCGGCTCGTGGTTGGGCTTGGGCTTGTCATATGACGAGCTCGAGCCACCTATGAGCCGACTTTTAACAGGCCAAGCGGTCGAGCCGACGAACTGCTCGGCCCGTTTGTCACCACTAACTTAAAGAAATTATCGACTAGAACAAAGATTTACCTTTTACCACCGAGACTTTTAGTTTGTATAGGATCCATCAAATCCATGTGAAGTAATTCAAGATAGTGGGTAGTAGTAAGGAACTGACCTTGTTTGTGAATTGTTTTAGTCCGTTTACCTTTTTGGCATGAACTACACACACTTTCAAGCATTCCTGTGAGTTTAGGAACTCTTTTTACAGCTTTAATTTTGGTAAGTTTGACAAGATCTGTGAAGTTCAAATGTCCAAATGTTTGTGCCACAAATATGTACAATCAGTGTTAGAAACATGACATGGAATATCAGATTCAAGCAAGTTACATTTATCATGGGACCGGTTACCACGCTAAACACAACTACGACCGATTACCACGCTAAACACAACTACCATTATTTTTCATTACCTTACACGTGTCTTTTGTGAATATAATCATAAGGTCATCATCACACAATTGACCTACGCTAATTAAATTAGCTTTCAAGTCGACAACATAAAGTACATTTTTCAAGATAGGTGATCTGTTTATTTTGATTGTACCAACTCCTTCAATTCTACTCTAGGCACCATCTCCAAAAGTAACCATTCCTCTTGCATAACTCTTGTAGTCAATTAATATAGCACGATTTTCAGTAATGTGTTTGAAACAACCACTGTCGAAATACCAAGAGTTAGGTACAATATATTTATATGCAACATTAACCATGTAGCATCTAAGATCACTTTTGCGTATCTACACTTGCCTTATTTTAGTTCTAGGGTTGTATTTCAGGGTTTAGTTAGCAAATGAATTTTCTTAGCTTGTTTCAAGTTTGTGTGTTAGGCAATAATGAGAGGTGTGTCCATAGAGATTACACATGCTATATCTGATCGGGTGTTGAAGTGTACCTGAGCGAGATTTCACCAGTTTACCTAGACCAATGTTCCAAACAGGATTTTTTGAGGCGGTCAAGCCTGTTATGGAGTGTTTGTGTGCAGAACTGTCTTGTTGGTGGTAGTTCTGTTTTAAATTTTGACTGCAATTTTTTATGACTGATTTTGCAGTCTTTCAGATGCCACCGTGGCTTTAACGAACGCCAGTTGAGTAGTAACATTCTCTTTTCCTTTACCTTCATTTCACATACCAACTTTGTCATTTGGGTTTCTTCTGTAGCTGAGTGTTTCGTTGAGACATGTTGAGCCAATAGTTAGCTGCATGACTCTTCCTCTAGCATGTTCTAGTTCGATTTAAAGTTCTAGCATTTGTTTTTTCTTTTTACTTATGGCTGAGTAATTTTCTTTTTTCGGTTACAACTATGGACCAAGAGTAACATTTTCTTCTTGTTCAGCTTCAGATTGTCTTTCAGACTTTTACATTTTGCACAGGTGTTACAAGTTTCTGCATTCAATAGGTTTTGACTTGGAGAAGACAAAGTCCGTATCAGCAATCAGTTGAAGATTTGCTCTTAGAAAAGTTACCCGATTGTCATCGATTTTGTCCTCATCATCTGAAATTGACTCTTTGTCTTTATCTTCACTCCATGTTATTTTCATAGCTTTCTTGTCCTTAGACCTTTTAAAGGTGTTCGTACACTTAGCAGCAATGTGCCCGAACCCTGTACACTCATGACTTTGGACTCAATTTTAAATCCTTTCCACAGTTGATGTACGGAGTTGTTTAGAGTTTCCAACAAACTTATTCTTTTGAGGTGGTTGAGTTCTTGAGCTTCTTCCTTTATGGATGTTTTTAGGAATTTCTTAAATTGTTTAGTGAGCATAGCCATCTACTCATCATCTTCACTTTCACCATCTTTTTTTTTTTATCTCAACCTCCTTGACTTTAAGCGAGATCCCTGAGTCATTTCGTTCTTTCATCTATGAAGGTTTAGTTCATAAATCATCAAGGATCCCACCAATTCTACCACTTTCATACTTTTCTTGTTCTTGTCTTCCTTGGTGGCAGTAACATTTGAGTGGAACCTATCATGTAGTGTTTTGAGGTTTTTTATTTCATTATTTTGATTTCAGAATATTTCTTCCCCAAGGTGTAAGCTGAGTGGTGATGTCACTTAGTTTTGCATAGAAGTCTTTGAATTGCTCAACTTCTCTTGTGGTTTATCGCTCAAATTCAAGTGTCAGCATTTGAAGTTTACAAGACTTCACTGAAGTGGTTCCTTCATGAGCAACTCGTAGTATGTCCCATGCTTCTTTAGCCACCTTACAAGTTGAAACCAAAGGAAATTGATTAACGTCTATGAATGAGAAAATGGCATTTAATGCTTTAGAGTTACAACTAGTACTGTTATCAGTGGTCACCCACTCATCTGCTCATTGTTCTATTTCTTTGTCCTTTTCAGTTATGGTGGGAGTTTTATACCTATACACAACTGAGTGCCAGGCTTTCTCATCTAAAAATTGGACATAAACTTGCATTCTAATTTTTCAATATGAATAATTATTCCCATCTAGGATAGGAGGTCTAGACGGGGCACCATCCATAACTAGGTTTTAATGTAGATCTTACTTCTGAAAAGTGAACCTGCTCTAACACCAATTGTAAATACCTAAACCTAGTTAATTTAAATAATTTGTCTCAATTATACGCTACTACGAAAAATAAGCCAGTCAATCAAAACATTCAACAGGTAGTTTTACGTACATTTCTGATTGAAACAACTCAACAGATTTATGTTTTGCAAATAATAATCTATTCCAGGATTAAGTGAGGAAGAACACAGATATGGCATGAAAAA
>CAIGRB010069175.1:0-17509 GCA_903798255.1 Fraxinus quadrangulata
ATGTCATTCCCTTCATCACAAAGAAATAAGAGAGATATATGCAAAATGCATCAGGAATTATGATGCTCCATTAATTTCTTCATATCATCTCTTCTTCTATTAGCATTTCTTATAAAGAAGGGTGCTGCCTGAAGAATTTCCATGGTTGCTGTTGGAAGAAAATGGGTGGCTCATGTGGGCTGCCCTGACCCGACCCGGATTATATGAGAGCATTATTGGATGGAGAAGGTGAGAAAATTGAATTTGAAACTCCTCACAACCCACAACTTCCATATACAACTTCCACAAAAAATAACAAATAATATACACAAAATTCAAGAGGGAAAAAATATGTGTGGGTGGTGACTTGATTTTGGAAGAATATCATCTCTAAATTGATTCTTGAATTGTGACTATCAAATTCCTTCCTTTGTGATCGAATTTCCGACCAAGAAATGAGTATAAAGCAATGGAAAAGACAAAACAAACAAAATGTAGGTGATTCAATCTCGTTTGGATGAATTCAAGTAAGTTTTGTAATTTGAATTTCCGTTAGAAACATGCAAGCATGTTTTACACTTGCTGAATCAGTACAAGTTGTGATTTATATTCAACGCCACTCATGGTTACCATTTGCACCTGTCGATATCTCAGACATTTTTCTCTTAAGAGTTCTAGAGAGAGAGAGCCCACCAAAACATGTTCATGTATGAACAGCCACCCCCACCCCATCCGAGCTTTTGGACTTCTGGATATAGATCGACGCATTTGACTATGAGGCTTTCAAGTCTCATCATCTTCATTTATTGTTTTAAATTTCAATTTTTTTCCCCTTCCTTCAAATCTGTCTGAATCGTTGAAAGTGTGATGTCTTGATTAATTTAATTTAATTTAAGAGTGAATAAAGACAGCTTCGAAGGCTGCAGCTTCAACAACCCACCGGAATAATAATATTTGAAATCGCTCACTACTATAGTCGTTTTACATGACATATATGTAACTATCAGTGATTTGATGTATTAATGTAGTAGATTTTTATTGACTTATGCATCAAATCATTAACCGTCATATGTATGTCACGTATGACGACTATAGTAATGAGTAACTGCAAATAACATTATTCATATCGAAATAAAGAATGGCCAGGTTCCATAACTATTATACATTTAATCAGCAAAATTCTATATGTGTATATATGTTTTTGAAAATATCATTTTCACATGTTTCGCATATCATGCTGTGTCTCTTATCTCATTTTTCATTCAATGATATTATTATATATTTTCTTTACTATATAATAAAGTCACAATCTTATGAAAACATTTGTCACTATTTTAATTAGATGAATTTTCAGGATGGTAGGTGATCTAATGCAATACTTAAGAACCAAGTTAACGCACAATCAAACTTCTCTTGAGGACTCCGAAGCTGATTAGTTATCTATTTATTTTCTAATTTGAGAATATCAATTAATTAACATAATGACTCATTTTCATATTAAGCCCATCTTTGACAATCATTATTTGGAAAAAAAAAAAAAATAGTAATTTTAAATATAATAAAAATAGGATTTTTTTTGAATTTATGTACAAAATATTTTATTGTATAAATGTATGATTGAAGATAAATAGATAGAATTTTTTTTTTTTAAATAATGATTGTCAAACAAGAATTAAGTTTAATATTTTATTTGAATATACGAAAATGTCTGTAGCGTTCGTCGGTGAACAAATTTGACTAGAGCTGAAAACGTTAAAGATAAGACGAAATGGGAAAGCGGGAAGCTCCCATTGTACACGGAGTTACAGTTGTTACTTTAAACATGGAATTTGCCGGCCCGTGAACACCACTTTTTCTTATCCCTCTATTACCCGTGTTTACATAGAGGTGCAAAGTCACGTTGGTCAAATTTACGAGCATTCGTCAATTTGACTGTAAAATTGCAGATGTCCCGATATGTATCTTCGAATCAATATATGACTGGCATTTCGACAGAAAAATAATTAGCAGGTGGTAGTGAAATGAAATGCAGTGAAGAGGATGCCATAATTATTTAAATCACTCATCTAGATCATGATCTTCATTTATAGGAAAATATATAATATCATTTAAATAATTTCTTCATCAACTTGCGATTCTACATAAATAAAAATTAACATGATATTCATTATTAAATGCACTTCATATGCAATGCAATGCAAACCCCCGAGTACAGAAAGAAAACAAGACAAAAATAGTCACTTTTTCATACATTCCGATACCCAACAAACAATAAAAAATAACCACACCTGTAAGCAGGTATTACAAACAGTGCAACATTTAAAAAGAATCCAAAGCAAAAATATACCAAGGAAATCTGCAAAAAGAAATAAAAAGCACTGGCGATTTATATTCCAATCTATTGTTTCTTCTTATGTGGGGGAAAAAATAAATAAAGGCTCCTCCTCTGTATCTCAATGGACCAGAATACTACTATATTCAGAAAGGTCTACACAAGACGTAGGTAATCAAAGATTGCAAAGAGGCATCCATATTATTGAACACTAGGACCTCTTTTATCTGCAACGCACCAAAACAAATTATTTATTAGAAATAAAAGATTTTCTCCTTTCCAAACAGTAAGAAAGATCAACCAATTTACCTGGTCGTAGAGTTCCCAAGAGTAAGCTCAAGATCATCTGGAACACAATCATCGTGGATTCTCTCTCCTTCCCATGGTTTCACTAGTCCTTTGGTGTTGCTGCCAAAGGCAAACTCGGCTGAAATTGCATCTGACATGGGAACATCAGCCGTTTGATCAAAACCTGCAGCCACAGCAGGAGAGCATGTTCCACTCTGCCCTGGGGTCCACATACGAGACCCCCCACGTGACAATGGCTCCTTGAACCCAAATGGATTTGGTGGGACAAGGCTGAATGTGGGAGATGAAGGCCCGTCCTGGGGAGTTTGAACACCAGAAAGCCATCTTGATTCAGGTGGAGTTTGACGACCAGGACTTGGTGGGGTAGAAGAGGGTAGAAAGGCAGTGTGTTGCCCAGCCCATCCTGAACCAGCTGTTGGGTCATCCCAGTTACTTGTCATTCTAGGAGTGCGGGCAGTAGGTGAGCTCAATGGTGGAGTGACTGGAGCACTTATAGAACCCCCAGGGTTGCAGAGATGGTGTAGCAGCTCGGATGAAGCGGGTGAGGAACCAGATGATAGATTTTTGAGCCACGGGATAAGGGAGTTAGGATCAGCAGTATTATTGGCATTAGCAGCATAATAGGATGAAACGGGGCTGGGAATGGAGGATGAAGCGGGGCTAGGGTTAAATGATGCTAATGGGGTTGGTTGATATGATGTGCAAGGACTCACCGTAGCTGAACCACCAATAATATTCATGTGTTCCACAGGCTTGCATCCCTGCAGGAGAGAAGAAACTATAAACAGCAAACAGAATATAAGCAGCAAACATCAGACTTTGAAACACAAACGTTTTATTATTTTCTACAAATTACTAGATTATAGCTTAACATAAAGCTTACGTCGCAAAAATCTAACAAGATATAAAAATCAGATGGTCTTAATATTGAACTAGAATAGCAGTACATGAAGAATAGTTCTCTGTAAGTCATAGACTTCAGTTAACCAACCAATTCCTAATAAAAATGTATCAATAGCCCCAAAACATTCAACAAAAAGCATCATGTTTTCCATTTAAGCAATGTGGCAAAAGTATAAACCAGAAACATCTCCCCTGTAAAAATCCAACTTAAAGACCTTGAAGAAAATTGTAATCAAGCATCTTGTACGCTATCTTTAGAGCCCTTCTCTTGGTCTTCAAAAGAGCTTTATAGTACGTCTCTCGTGCAAAATCATAATATCTGATGCCAGCTTTTTAGTAACTGTAACGAGCACAGAAGGTCACCATTTTCCACTTGGTTTTGCCTACAATTCATGTTTAGATTTGGAGTCCTTAATTGATCTACCTACTAGTTTTGTCCACTAGCCCAATGGTTGCTATCATCCTGACACTCCAGCTTGAGAAAGGATAAGGAGCCTCAGCATTCGTCGAGTCCACTTAAATCATTGACACAATTTGAATCACTCAGCATTTCAAATGACTTGAGTCCATGTATAATCACGAGAATTAGTTGCCACGACCTCAAATATGTCATAAACTAAATCCACCATACTATTCTACAACTAGAAGAAAGGAAATTCTAGCATGACCTTCGTCTATGCCAACTACAAGATATCAGCGTTTATTTGTCTAAAAGCCAATGAGCAAATAAAAATAAACATTTTTTTTTATTTCTTATGGAACAAACAATCAAAAGTTCTATGTACTAGATGCTAAGAAATGCCAAGAACAGTTGTGAATGCCCAATCTCTGCTTGCAGCAGATGTGCATAGTGATAAAATCTAATTGCTTGTGCATTGACAACACAACTGCTCTTGGCATTCACAATGGGGAAGAAGAATGCTATAGCAGCCCCAAGCGTCCAGTGACAACCCTGTGGTCACTATTCAAATAACAATGAGCATATAGGCCTCTTGCAGGAGAAACATAGGTCATAGTGCATAGCTGCAATTGCCCTAAACAGTATCTGGGCTTCCCATGTATCCATCCAAATCAATTCTAGAAGTACCTTAAATCACAACCTTCCTTTCAATGTACATTTAAATAAACTTGGGAATGTGTGTACACATTCTCCCTTTAGAAATTGATTCATTATTATTAGAGCATCTTCAATCGTGGTATAAAATAAATCTAAATTGTGATTTAGAACTTTCCAATGGAGACATGCAAAGAAAATGCAAATTGCATTCTCCAGCAGAAAATGTAAATATAGATTCATAAGATGCAAAAAATGATTTTAGATCTTTCTAGCGGAGCAAAATTTGAATTTAGATCCGCTGGAACGTAAATGATGATGCAAAAATGATTTTGAAAATACCAATTTACACCAATTTTACACCAAATGTGCTAACTGCTAACATGTGTAACACAAGGTAAGAAGTGCAGGTGCTCATATAAAGGGCAAGGGCAGACATGGGAGGTGGCATGGGGGGTCACTTTGGGGCCTTCTTTTTTTGTCTTAATTTTCGAAGTCATTATGGGATACCAAACAAAATTGAAATATTGCATTTTTAATACCATTTTGAAGTGCTCACGGCCTAATTTTCTACATCGTTAATGACGAGCGAAACGGCCAATCATAACAAATGTTATGGTTTGTCAAAATAGGTTGTTTTAAACTAGTATTTCGAGAATTTCGATAACATGCCAACTTTAAAAATTCTCCGAACATATGCTAGTCAAATCCACAAGTCGCATATGTTATCTGGAAGTTCATTTCAAGAACTACATCATACGAATGGTCCAAATAGATATCGAAAATAGTTAAAGATAAGTCAAACATGCGTCTTAAAAAAAAAGCGTTCTTTAAAAAAATTCAATCATTATTATTTTAGCGATATAAATTTCTCAATAAAATTTACATCATTTTATTAAGAAATTTTACATGGGACATGACATCAAAATTTTCGAAATTTTATATCCGAAAAAGTCACTCCATGTAAATTTTTCGATGTAAAATTACATGGGGTATGATTTTTCTTTTTTTTTTATGTAAATTTTCGAATGTAAAATCCTCACAATTTTTTTGCAAGTTTAATTGTGCCCCCTAACTCAAAATATCAGCGCCCCTGATAAAGGGTGAATCTTGGTAGTGGTGTCAGGCTGCTGGCAATGAGTCCATTTCATGTTACACGAGTATTAACATATGCCAGGTTGATCAACACTGCTTTCCTGTTTTTGGTGTTAATTTGCAATAAGATAACGGTGACCTCTCCTCACACTGATCTAACATAATGGTCTAATCAATGAGAGAAAATTTACTAGGCAACACAAAAGTATGCCGTACTTTTGCTCACATGAAGCACAGATCTTCACAAGCTTTAACGAGTAATAAAGAGAATAAGCAAGGGCCCTGTGTCTCTTTTGTAAATATAAAAAATTGACTGTCCAAAAGGTTGAAGGATTAGAATCTTTTGATGTTTGTGTAAATTCACATTCAGATGTGATCTAGTGTAGGAGACAGTTCATATCACCTCATCCAAGTAAATCTGCAACTCACTAGTACAACTCCCCTCACATGCATTAAGAGAGAGACAGCAGTTGACAACTAATCAAATCAAACAGCCCTAATTTTTTTTTATCCCCACAAAAGTTAAGGGTTTCGATTCCTCCTACTCGTATTATGCGCCGGATGAGTACAGCGCACTATAGCATTCAGCTCTCACAGAGTCAAACGGCCAATTCCGAGGACCACAACTGTGCAGCAAAGCACCTGCGCAGCCTGGTCAACAGCTTTCCCCGTCGTAACGTGACACCTCCAGCGCATTTTAGACTTATCTAACAGCGCATTTTAGACTTATCCAGTAGCCAAAATGCCAATTTTAAAGAATTCCGATCAACCTCCAGCGCATTTTAGACTTATCTAACAGCGCATTTTAGACTTAACCAGTAGCCAAAATGCCAATTTAAAAGACGCTAAGCGCGAGACCAGCCTTAGGCTAAGCAAAAAAGACCTATCTATCGAGACTTTTCCAGTAGCCAAAGATCTACACTACCAGATTACGATTCCCATCCACCACACCGCATGTTAATCTGCGCCTACATCTGATAATAAGAACTAAGAAGCTACTGCTAATACGTGTAAGCGTACCTTTCTATAAGTGGTTCCGTCTTCTTCAACGATCCAACCAGCTTCGTTACATAGAGCTTTTAGGACCTCGTTGTTATCACAGTGCTTAGGGAGCTTGTAGTTTCCGTACATCCGCAGACCGGCGAAGATCTTAGCGCCGATCGCCCTCCGCCGCCTCTCTCTCCGCATGTTGTTCTCCCTTTCCTTCCATGTCGGCAGCCTCGTCCCCGACGTCATCTAAACTACGGCGCGTTGACTCCCAGAGGCGGAAGCGAAGAATCAGCGAGTCGGACCCGGTTGGAGAGGAAAATGGCCGGTTTGACTGGACCGGGTTTTCCTGTGAAGTGAAGTTGGAGAGTTGAATCAAATGAAGAGAGAAGGAAGTGAGAGCTAGATATGCAGGAGAGAATAGTGTTAATTTGGTACTGGAGATGGAGGAAATTACGAGAGGACCACTAATTTATGTATTTCGCGTGTCCTGGAAATGCGGGTAGTACACGTGTTAAGGTTTTTTATAGGAGCCGGTGGGCGGGTTTTAAATCAAATTTTTAATAAATTTAATAAAATTGATTAGACACGTAATTAAAAAGTTATAATCTCGTAATTAAAATTATTGTTAACTTTGACTTGATTTAAAAATTATTAGTAAAATGAAAAAAAAAAAATCTTAAATCCTTTTGTTGTTTAAGAATGTCTAGCCTTTCTTACTTCGTAGGAACATTTAATTTGATCGGACTATTGATCAAAATTCTCTCTTTGAACGTACAAATTATATATTGCTATAATCTCTTTCATCAATGTTACTATCCAAATAAATAAATAAATAAAAATCTAAAAATTACAGGAAAAAAATTAATGAAAGCATGATCAATGAGGTAATAAACAGAAACGTGATTTTTACCACTATAATACAGACACTAAAATGGACAATGGCATTGAAAAATCACCAGCAAAACAATCAGCAGCTGAGTCCCAGCATACAGATACCCTACAACCAACCCACCAAAATGCAAGGAGGCATTTTCAAACCTCCGGCAAACCCTAGCAAGTGATGCCGCTTTTCTCCGTGCTCGTTTCGTCCCCGTGAACAGTAAACTCTGAAGCAAACTTGCCAATGCTGGTGCCTCCAACACCCTCTCCATTGCACCTGCTCCACCACTTTTACATATTTCAAGTAATGCTGCCACAACATTCTCTTTACCCCTTGGAGTGCCATGTCGCATCATTCCAATCAAACCTGAAACTGCCATTTCCTCGTTACCAACTGCTTCAGCTCCAATTGGCTGATGAACAATCAGGGCCAAGGCGCCTGCTTCTTCTTCAGAGACACCTTCCTTTCCTAATGCCCTGACTAGCGCGGTTATAGCTCCTGACTCGATCATTCTCACACAATTCTCGGTGTGTGTAGATAGATTAAATAGGGCTGTTACAGCATCCTATTTCCCTCGAGATGTCCCCTCCTTCAGCAGTCTGGACAAGGCTTCTACTGCCCCATCTTCTCCTGCTATTCTTTTCTTATATTCATGAACAGCAGAGAGACTGAATAATGTTGCAGCAGCATTTTCCCTTGCCTCAATTGTATGTCCAGATCTTAAAACTCCGGATATTGATCCTAAACACCCTTCTACATTCATGATCTGGCTTTTATTCTTGTCATGGATAGACAGGTTAAGCAATGCAAGCTCGATATTCTCTTCCGGTGATGTAAGCAGTGTTTTCAAATGGGGTATGGCTCCAGTCTCGGCAATACAAGCCCGATATTCTCTTCCGGTTTTAGACAACAATCTTATCTCCTGGGCAGGAACAATTTTAGCGCTCTGTGTACCATTTGCCAACTGTAGAACAAGAAACTAACAGTAGCTTTACTTGCTTCGATAGCAGCCTTGCTTGGTGAACCGGCCACAAAACTTTCACCAGACAAATATGAACTCTCTAGTGGATCATATGGGACTCCATGAGCATGCACCACTTGGTGACCAAATTATCGATTTGGCACCAGCCGAGTGTGAACAAGCATCTGCCCAGTTTGGGGACAAGTCCAATGCCCTTCATCCATCCACCTTGATATTGACTCCCGATCATATGTCTGCCCAGTTGAGACAATTACAGGATCCATTATCAAATCTAATGATATTGAGCAACAAAAATCTTTGGGGTTTGTGACGGATGTATCCGCCATCTGGCGAGCAATGGACTCTTTTTTATTCTTTTTATGCTTCCACTTTCCAAATTCACCCTCCTCATCCTCAAATCTAAACAGCAAGACTTACAATGCCGCATTAAAGCCACAAATCCATTTAGAATCTGGACAGTAGGCTCAATATCCCCATCATGATGCACAACCAGCTCCTCCAAAAATTCAATCTTAATTCTACAACTTTTGGCATCGCAAATTGCCAATTTTTCCACAAAAAAGGAGCGCAATTCTTTAGGATCAGGAATCCCACCATTCTCAAATTCGTTCAAGAAATCATAAAGTTTCAACCTCAAGGAATCATCATGCTTATCAATCATCAACTTCGACTTTCTTGATTGTTCTCATAACAATTCAACTTGTTCTTTTACATAACATCCAAGAGGGTGGAGAATTCCTGGTTGAAATCATGGAAATAACCCGAAATCGATTGGTTTTTAAGCAGGAGCCATAATTTACTCGACGATTTAATATAAATAAGCAGGATTTACGACCTATAAAGTAGGAGGTACATCTCCTTGAAGCATAACAACACTGTTGAAGCCATTTTAGACAATCCCATCTCGCGAAAAGAATCCAAAAGCATAAAAAGAACCTAACTTTTCCGAATTAAGATCTGTAATTCTTCCGCCGGAAAAACGGCAACATTTTGTTCTCTCCTGAGAACGATGAAATCAGTTCTCTGGAAACCGCATGTAAGGTTTCCAACAGGGCCGCTTTTGGTAGATCTACCGGAGCCAGAAACGCCTCCACCGACGGTGACCTCCGCCGCTGCACCGATGAAAATATAGCCGCAGACGCCATTTATTGCCAAAAATAATAATAATAATAATAATAATAAGAGAGGAAAAATATCGACAGTTTATACCAAAATTAAAGGTATATCAAAATAAAACGATAAATTATTGAATCCGCTTATGAGGAAGACGAAGACGAAGACGAAGAAGGAGAGGGGGGGAAAAAAAAGAGGGGGGTGTTTTCTCTGTATGTTCTTCACTGATAAATGAATTTACTTCTTTAACTTTTGAATTCTCCTGGAAATTTCTATGCACCAACCACCGACGGTGACCTCCGCCGCTGCACCGAAGAAAATATAGCCGCAGACGCCATTTATAGCCAAAAATAATAATAATAATAATAATAATAAGAGAGGAAAAATATCGACAGTTTATACCAAAATTAAAGGTATATCAAAATAAAACAATAAATTATTGAATCCGCTTATGAGGAAGACGAAGACGAAGAAGGAGAGGGGGGGGGAAAAAAGAGGGGGGTGTTTTCTCTGTATGTTCTTCACTGATAAATGAATTTACTTCTTTAACTTTTGAATTCTCCTGGAAATTTCTATGCACCAGTCTGCAATGGAAAGATACATTTGCCTGGACTCTGATCACTATTTCTATATCATTAAATTATTCCTAAATGTTTGATCGAGATAGTATAACCGCTTCTCCTCTCTAAATACTCCATACGAAGATGTAAAAAGATTAATGTTTTGATAGATGCCTTATTTCTTTGGTTTGGGATTGTAGTTCAACTGGCCAGAGAGGCAGAAGCTAAGTGTTTGAGCTTTATCAATTCCGACGAATCCAATAAATATATCGATTAATTTAATCCTTCGGATATCAGGCGCAGAATTAAATTATCAAAACAAATGATCTATTAATCATTGCTGTTTAGTTTATTCATTTAAAAATTATATCTTAACATAAATTATGCAACAGCTAAGCAATACTGCTTTGTAAAGGTTAAACCTCAATCTTGAGGATCCCTCACCGCCCCGCCCTAGAGTATTGTGAAGGAGGTAAATCGCGAAATGTGTCTCAGCAGGTCAGGATCGCAACACTACTTTGTAGACCATTTCTAATGTTTGGTCTTGCTTAAAAATGAGTAACGAATATATTTTGACCAACTATGTGAATTCAGAGTCTTGACTGCAGTGATTTTAGAGACTATTGTGCATGGATTTTCAATCAATTGAAGGGTTGACCAAACAAGTTTGTTAACTTGGCATTTGGGATAGAAATGGAACTGGCACTCTTTTTTTTGGCTTTGACCACAGTGGGCCAAGAATTTCTCTCGTGGCATAGGATTCCATCTCAGAAAAACGTGACTCTTCAATGGTTAATAAAAGTTTCACATCAACCGAGTTGGGATCACTTGATATTTAGGACTTGTTCATTATGATTTTTTTGACTTATTTGCTCAAATTTCTATGAAACTTTTTGTGACCAATGTGGGACGGGGGTGTCAATATATGTCACGTCGTCTAAGTTTGGCATCGGTAAGCCATGTTATGGATCAACACGTCCCTCTAAAAAGGTAATGATGAGTTAAACTATGAGAGATCACAATTTGAATATAGCAATGTTGATGGACCTATATTTGTTTTTTCACGAAAAAAAAATTGTAAAAATTAGTTCTTAAAATATGTGTGAACCCAACAGGTGTCTATGGAAATTTGGCCCATGCTAGTCGGAAAGGATCCAATTTACAATTCTAAGCAAACATATACCTGAAAATATTTTCGAGACTTTCAAAATAGGGATGGCAATAAAGCAAGACCACTACCGTTCAAGTAAATTCAGCAGGATTCAGTATGACGTTCACATTTTTAAGTTACCAAAGGTAATAAAAAATATATAGCATATGTTTGGATTTTATTTTAAGTTACTAGTAATTTATTTGAACCATTCTAGTCTAGTTATTAGATTCTGGTTCAAAATTGTGATTTTTATTTAGTTTTAAAGAGGTATAGGTTCGCCACGTGGTTGGAAGTCCAAAGCTTATTCAAACAGTCAACTTGGGCACGTGGGCACTTGATACCATCAATCTTGCTACATGTACCTTTTGTGATACATGTTGGTTTACCCTACCTCACCCCTTCCCTCACATGGGGTCGGATCCCACACATATATTAGATGTGGGACCCAACCCAATGTGAGGGAGGAGGTGGGGTCAAATAAATCAAAGTGTACTACAAAGGGTAAAAATAGCATAATTCTGATACCATTATTCCCTCTAGCAATGTTAGATGTACAGGGAATTTTGTCATATTTTGAAAGGATGTAAAGTGTTAAGTATTGTGCTATGTGTACCTTAGACGTGTCCATAACAGACATGAAGTACACATAATCGTGTCCATAATAGACATGTATCCCTCCTATTGGAGGGGGTGTCAGTGTGTACCCAAAGGTACACAGCATTTTTCAGGTGTTAATATTTAGTTGGTTCGTTTTAATTATTTTCCTATCAACATCCAATCCAAAAACGCCATCTATCTCCTTGGCAATAATCAGACAACATTATTTTGTACATGTGGCTTAACACTATTAGCTATTATAAATGTAGAAACAGGTTAACGTCGAAATGTTGTAGTACTAGATTTTGTTGAAAAAAATCAGGTTTCTCTAAACGTCAGACACTCTACTTAATTAACTTTAGTAATTATTGTTTTTCTTTCATATATTCTCGATTAAGGTATGAAATTCCCACCAATTCGAATAAAATTAAAATTATAAACATTTGACTATAATATAAGAAAAAGAAATTGTCTTTTGGCAGAAAAATGATCTGCATAATCTACAGTTTTCTGGGTTTCAGACCCACCGATCGACCGACCGAATAGGAAAAATTTAGGTCCAGCTTCTCTTCGGACAAAGGAAAACAGAAAATCAGCTTTCGAAATATTAATTTTCTGACTAATTCATACTATGCTCTGTTTGTAATTAAAAAGCACACTTGAAGTGTATTACACGTCAATTGCTGGAACATTTGACTTCTTAATGGGAAACTTAAAAAGTCACAACCTTAATTATTAGTAAGCCTGGCATCTAGCTGGTTTGAACCAGTCACGAGATGAGTAGTATGCATTTCGTTACACATTACGAACACTTCTGTTTTTGTTCATGTTTTTTGTAAAATTGCTTCTTGAAAAAACTACCTAAAATCAAGTTCTTCTACAAAGTTCTCCTACCCAGAAAGAGCACTTTAAAAATTTATCCAAACGAATTCAGAAGTAACTTCTTAATCTCAAAAGCAACTTTAAATTGTTCAAAAACCTTGCCAAACGAGTCCTACATAGTACATAGCCTTAATGGTGGGTTTAACATGAATCATTCACGCACCTAGGACCACTAAGATAATTTGAGACACACAATTAATGATCGCATATTCGAAACATTAACCATTAATCTTCTGCGGATTTCAAAAAATCTAAAACCCTCGCCATCTCTAGAAATCAAAATTAACCCCATATCAAGTCATCGAATAACAAAGTATACAACCATGTTCTACAAGAAGTTTTTCTTTCAACTTCATTTTGTGCTCTCACATACATCTTTAAAACTTCTTGTAAACTGGAGTACTATACAACATCGTATTGTAATGCTTTTGCGCTCGAAAAATTAACATATTCAAACAATTATCATATGCCTCCACACACTGAGCAGCAAAAAACTTATTCCCTTACACAGGGAATGATTCCCAGGCTTTACACTATTTTAGCAACTCGTTCCAGGCCGAACATGCTTATCCGATAACATTCTACACAGTATTTGACAGTATAATAAATAAGATTTTAAATTCTTTTTCTTCCTTAATATCGTCCAATCTTGTAAGACTACCTTGCCAGATAAGCCAATACTGTGTTACAAGCAAGAACGAAACACATTTGAATTTATCTCATTTCATGCTTTCAGTAATTTAAGAGCCTTAATCAATAGTCGGCTTAATTTTCAATCATGAAGGTGAAAAAACTCGATAAAAGGGCAACTAAATATTCGTCGAGAAAACCTATAAAGTTTTATTTGATCTACTTCTACTTTATTCTCATTGAATAGGATATGATTAATGAAAGACCTAAACATAAGTAAATCTAAGTCATAGAACTGAAATCTGCATTTAAACCTTTCGAATACATCTAGTCGTATGGTTTCTTGTTTTACCTTGGAGACCTACCGGAGAGACACCTTCCACATGAGACAAATTTCAGCAAAGTTTTAGGCTTCCTCGTTCTGATTTTCAAGCGCAAAAGCTGCATATACAGATATCCATGAGTTGAATCCACACAAGCAGATTATAAGCTCCTAAAATCAGTCACTTGCCCATGAACCTTTTTTAGTTTCAAACTGAAGAAATAAGTGTACAATTTTTAAATTGCTAGAAAATTACTAATTAAAATCCTCAACCGTTCACTTCTCTAAACCAATAAGTGGATGATTTCAATCAAAATAACCGTTAAAATAGCATGCAAGTCTCCCATGTCTGACTTTTTACAGGGTAAAATTGTCAGCCCACTAAAACCTCTGTTTTCTTCACTTGTTAATGGTCAAATGGTTACAGGGCGAGACATGAGAGTCGCGCCATTTTAAACAGCAATTTGGTAGGAAAAGTCCACTGGGAAAACGTTGCTGCAGAAGCAAGAAGTTGAGGATTTAAATGTTCCAAATGAAAGGTCATGGTGTAACTTGCTTCAGAAACCATAGGTTGGTGAACCTCCGCCTCAAGTTTCTCATCCTTACCTTGAGCAACCGGCCAGCCCATACGGATATATAAACTGGATTTGGGACCAAATCATGCATAGAGAATTAATCTCAGGTTCCATAACATTAATGATGTTGATTTAGGATTTTTAATTTTTAATCGCTCCTAGACAGCTGTATTTATTCATTAACTAATGATAGGAATGGAAATAAAAACACGAGCTGCCGCAACAAAAGAGGTTATGCTCACAGGAATGTACGCAACTGCACCTATCCGAGCAAACCATGAAAATAATGCTAAAGTGAAAATATAGGAGGAAAAGAACATCGTATGCCTTCTGTAAATCAATGCGGATATCATTCATAATCCCGAAACATAAGAAAACCTGAAACACTCTATCAAGTTTTAACCACATTATAAAAAACAACAAAATCTAAAAGGTTGTTTTATAATCTATATTTACCTTTCGACGGGTTACTCTAGGAACATTCCAACAAAGCAAGCCTCTTGATCTTGGTTCCAATCTCCTGCAAAAGAATGCGTACCAAACACATATCAGATTATACAGAAACATTCAATATCAGAAAAATATCATGGTAAGAGTACTTGTTCGGGATGTTTTTGTTGTTTTTTGACTTGTATACGCACCCAGCGGATAAGTGTCATAAAATTTGACGATCGCAAAAAAAAAAATTACTTACAGATTTTCTTGTTCAAGTTTTTCAGCTATAGAAACTGCTTTGAGCTTTGACCATCCACTTTGTAGTGAACATCCTTCTGCCTGCTGAAGTACATGAGCAAGGGATACCTTGCCTCTAACTAGGCTTAGACTCTGATTTCTCTCACCTAACTTTCTTCGATCTGTAATAGAAATCCCCGTATTTCTCTGATCATGGCGTGCCTTTTCATTTTTGGGTTCACCTCCTTTAGGTTCTCTCGGAGAAGCTTCTACTTCAACAATTTCAGTCAGACCCATTTCAGTCGTATCAAACTGGGCTTGAGACAAACCTTCTCTACTTTGCTGGAGATACATAGGCATCCCATCACTGGCAAGTAGACGAGATGAAATTTCCTGAGATGCAGGTAACATAATTGGTCCTCCCCTGAAATTTTTACTTGATTCACATCTGATTTCAATTGTCACAGGGGTCTGAAGAACTGACTGGAAAGCTTGTAAAATGTGCTCCCTGAATTTTTCTGCCTTCGATTTTATAAGCTGTGAACTGAACATCAATTGCACTGTTGGAGCTGCAAAAAATACCTTTTTTTAGACATGCAAGAACTTGTTATACAGACAAAAAAGATATATTTCATGAACTAAACAAGTCTTATTGCAGAGGCATTCAGATAGCAATTACTATCTCAAAATCCAAAAGAATCATACACTGGATGTCATCAAAACAATTAATTGTCACAAAAGTCCAAACCAAAAGGGAAACAGAAAGAACTACAGTACATCTGACTTGAATTCCATCTTTGATGGACTCAAAAGCCTCTCAATTTACCATGCACAGAAAATTGTTTCTATTATAATTGAGTTTAAAAAAAGATCCATGCAAATAACTAGCTGAAATACAAGTGGATATGTATGGAAATAGTGTAAATGCGTAATGCAAGTTAACATTACCTGCACCGAAACAGACTGAGATCAGCTTTCCTTCTTGATACAGAAACTCTTTTATGCTATTTATTGGGATCTTATGTAACACATTCAACCAAATTTCTCCAATTTCACAACCAAATTTACTCTGTAATTGCACTCCCATTGCTTTATTTTTATCTTCTGAAGCACTGTACACCTCTTGGGATAATCCGTCCATGCTGATACCCTTAGCACCATGATAAATATTCCTCGAACTTCCAGCTTGAAAATTAGGCACTTCAGTATGTTTGACATTACTTTTCCATGGTCCATCTCTTAAAGAAAAATTACTTAATCCTGGGAGACTATGATTAAGACTACTATCAGCAGAGGAGTTGCGTAACATATACTGCTGATCGGGAGCTAGTTGTAGCAGAGCAGCCGTCAGCCAAGTTATTTTATCATTCGACATTCTCAGCTGCTTTTCAGCTTCGGATAGTGTTTTCAGAGCTTGACGGAGTTTTTCCATATCTTCTTTTGATACTGAAAATAACAATTTTTTCTATTCAGTTGAGAAAAAGAGAGGAATTGAATAAAAGATGAGAAATTAAAGTGAGGTCAGCTTACCTAAATATTGAAACTTGCGAATTTAGAATACAAAAGATTGGACATCATACAATTTTATTTATTTATTTTAATTTTTTTTTATTTTTGAATGGGAAATTGGAAAGAAATGAGAAAGGAAATGAAAACGGGGAAACCTTAAATGTGGAGGAAATAATGCTGCATTATTAGAAGTCATAGAATATCTAATTTGAAGTATTTTAGGAAGTTACTAATCCTTGTTATTTCAGCCATAGAACTACATCCATATCCTCTCACTTCCGAAATCCGACATGGCATATTAGACATTGACATAAATTATATGAAGAGACCAAATGGTCCTGCATAATTAGACTCACGTGCTTGCCGCTGAAAAAACTTCCTTCTAGGCCTTTCTTTCATAAAATCGTAGCTTCCAGCCAAAATATCAGTTATGACTGTAGCAAGTTGCGACATTAATGCCAATGGTTCAATACCAGATTCCATGATCTCTCTCAAATTCTTCACGGTATTGACTGTGTCTGCGGATAATGCTAAATCAAGTAGATCTACTAACTTCTCATCGGAAATAAGCCCAACCTGTACAACACAAAAAAATTTATATATATTTTGGATGTCCAGATCACATAAATATAATGCAGGAAGAGGACTCTGAACTTTTATGCATGTTGAAAGCATTTTGTTGTGCGAATATGGTGATTATAATGGCGTTGGAAGCAGTTATATAGGCGGCATAAAATTGCACAAGAAACAGAAAAGGTAGTATTTACGTGGTTCAGCAATTATGGAGAGATCATAATCGTTCAATATCGAAGTGTAGAGATTACAACTGAGTATTTCTCTCAATCTCACAAAAATCCAAGCCCTATTTATTCCCAAGTTCTCTATCTACCGAATTTTGCACTCACTTAATGCTGGGAATCACTCTATTCTAACTCTTGTTATTGTTCCTTTAAGTCTTACACTTTCATCCCT
>CAIGRB010069175.1:24336-34532 GCA_903798255.1 Fraxinus quadrangulata
ATCACGTTTAAAGTATTAGTCCATAACAGAAACAAATAAAAAAATCAATCACATTAGATTATAAAGTTTCAATCTTCCTTAATCAATCACAATTCACAGTCACACAAATTCGAAATCTCTATCAATTTCCAAATTCCCTAAATCAGAAATCCCTAAATCCTTACTTAGAAATCCCTATCAATTTCCAAAATTCCTAAATCAGAAATCACAATCAGAGACACAAATCACAATTAGCAAGTTCACAGTCACAGACTCACACAAATTAGAAATCTCTCATCAAAATCCCTAAAAGCCCTAATTAGAAATCCTTTCAATTTTCAAAAATTCCTAAATCCCTAATTCATATAACACAGTCACACAGGCAAGGACCGGACAGTCACACATTACCAACATAATTTCATTTTGAGAATTGAGAGGACAACCGGAACTTACCTCACAGTCACAGGAGCAGCTGCAGGGCGACGAGAAGTGGAACTTGGAACGGGCGGAGCTCGGACTCGGAAGTCTGAGACTGTGGGCGGGAGACGGGAAAGAGAGAGGAGAGGAGTTTGGATTTTGTGGTGGAGCGGTGGCATCGTCGGGCGAGCGCGAGCTGGAGTTGGAGCGAAAGAGGAAGATCGAAGACAGGCGACAGCCACAATGCCCGCGAGCTGGAGCTGGAGTGGAGAAATGAAATAAGGTTTCTGTTGTTTTTTTCTTTTTGCATTTATAAAAAAAAACCTTTAAAATCTTTGGGGGGGGGGGGCACTAGGCCACCCCCTGGTCCGCCCATGGTCGACACTAACTAGCTATGTCCGCGTTGGACGTTAATTTTTTGTGAAATTGATAAATCCTACTATTTAGGGGACGGATGAGAAATTAATTGATGATTTTAGTTTTGAGCTTTTTAGATTAAAAAAAAAATGTGCACAACCCTCAAAAGAGGGGAGGAATAAAGGTCTCAATTTTAGGAAAAAGGTAAATAATAATATTAATGATTTACCTTTGCCGAATAGAAACAAGCATTGTGCTCAAACAGTTGAGCGACATAGAGTTCGGCTTGAATTCTGCATGATATTTAAGAAGAGAAGCACCGCACGTAATTTTTTGTATAGAATTTATACAGGGTTCGGTGTACTTTGAATTTTCTATTTAAGAAATAGAAGACGGGCCACATTTTTTTGTCGTCTAGTGCCTTGTGTTTTCAATATTTTTAATAAATAAATACTTTACAAAATTGGAGAAGTCATTAATTACTCCTATATATAGTTTCAAAAGCCTACTAGTAACCGCCACTTAAAACAGAAAACTAAAAAGAAGCGCTAGCCTGTTTGGTGTATATTTTTTAGGATACATTTTGTAAAAAATAATGTATAATTAAATAATAGAAAAATTTACGAATAAATTAGAAACACTTGTGTGTCCATTAAAATGTATAATAAAAAATAAAATTCAATTATTTATGAATAACAGTCTTGATCTCATGCCTCCAGTGAACAATATAAAAACTTGCCGCGAACAATAATTACAAATTTTGCCAAACGAAGGCTAAATAGGGACAAACTAAAAGCGTAGTACTTTACCCAAGCATTGATAAGCATGTACAAGAAAAAACCTTATTCAAAGATAAAGAGTTCTGAATAAAGATGTCCATTTGGACCACTATTTGGCCTGCTCTTCGGTACTTGAAAATGAGCACAGTATATTAACAATGACAAGAAACGGCATGCTACAATTTCCTGTCATGGGAAAGAGTTTACAATGGATGGATAGAAAACGAGGACAATTAAGTAAAATGGGGTGATAAAGAAACTGATTGACACCAGTAATTTACAGGTTTACAATCTCATTTTCAATTGTCACGGATCAGGTTAGCCGGTTCACTCAAAACGTACTTGGGTAACTCGTACTTCGCACCTGCAATGAAATATTGGAACAACTTAAAAAAATACTTGAAAGATGTTGATTAGACGAGCACAAATTGGAATGCGAACCTCTCTCATCATAGCAGACAGTTAAGTCGGGGTTCTGAACAATTACACCGGCACTTTCCACAATTGCTTGTGCGAGTGTTATATCAGCCTCAGCAGCAGCCCGAAGTGCATCCCAAATCTCTGATATGAATGAAAATATTTGTAGTTCACATATTGGTTTCTATCAGTAGCTTTACTTCACAAAGCTCCCATTTACACACTACAATGCAAGGAACGGTCGAGAAAAACATGGAATACCGAAGAAGCAATATCTTAGTTTCTTTCCCTAAATTTTAACATGGCAAGGTATCCCAATCGACTTTACTATAAAAAGAGAAGAGAAAATGAAGTGGGAAATAAAGCCCCAACCAAGAACACGGGTACATGACATGCAGGCAGAGTATAAACAAAGAAAATCTGATACTTGCAATCAAGGTGAGCAAATTCCCCACAAGAACAATGAAACAAATATTAAAATTAACTATGCTGCCTACAGCTTCACCAAGGTCAATGAACCTCAATAATTGCCAATTTGGTTTGACAGGCAGCACATACTATAAAGGCATCACGACAAGAATAATTTATAAGAATCCACCAATCACACCAAAGTCCATTAGGTTGTAGTAAATGGATAACGCATTTTCATAAGAATTTATGGATGCACTTGTCTCTGTGAAAAACTTCAGTTCTCCACCCAGAACCTAACCAGTGATTATCCTATTTTACCTTTGCAATTTTGAAACTAGAGTTAGACTGACAACTTTGAACTTGCAATTGATTTCACCAGTACCTTACAAAGGAATCAAAGCACACAGGACACTACCATTGCTATCATGCTTTCTCAGATTGAAACTTGGAAAAGTTATATAGGAATATGGATATTGGCATTACGTGCCAACTCCAAAAGTCAAAATCACATCATCACCTTGACAACAAAGCACGATAACATATGAAGGCAATACTTATAGTTTAAATAATGAGAAACAAGGTTTAATAGAAGTGGATGTCAAAAGCTTCTTGGCATAGTAAATTGCAACAATGGAAAGTACATTAAGGGGTAAAGTAAGAATACAGCAATATAGGGAATGGTTTGAGTAGGAAAAAAAGGGAGGGTTAAGATGCTTTGGATTCAATCAAGATAGTGAGATATAAAAGAAAATCAGGATGGTTTAAATTCGACTCAAGATAGTAAAAGCACGGTCAAATATATTAAAAACTACCAAACTCTTAGCATTAACAGTGATGCTAATTCTATCATTCAACTAATAAACTATGTTGCTGCAGTGAGATGTATCATGTATTTATTACAACTTACCATGATTCAAACCATCCTAAAACCTCATGGCTTGTTTTGGATAAAAATAAAATTTTTGTTTTTGTTCTTTCAATTTGTTTTCGTTAAGAGTTCTCAATTAAGAATGCATGCAATTTCTACGATCTGTGTAGTAAAAAAATTGTTTAGATGTGGTTTTTTTTCCAACATTTTTGTCTTGATTTTCTTCTTTTCCTTTTTTTGGTTCCTTTTCTCTGTTTTATTGAAGAGTTTTCAGTTAAGAATGAACGTAATTTCAGACACGATCTCATGGCTTTACATGAACTTGTTTATGTGATATGTGATGTTATATTATATGCATGTTTAGTTTCTTCATGATCTTCATTTAGTTGTTTTTTGATCTAGAATAGGTTTGAAGTTGTATGAATAGACAAAACATAATTACTTTGCTTAAATGGTACATTGATTAATTTGACCTAAGAATATTAGAATGAGATACATAATTATTCAAATCTTGTTGCATGATACTAATTAAAAACAGAGTTATTTGATAAATAGGTACCTCTTTGTTTACTGCATTGATATGTAAAAGTGTACATCTTTATTTACTGCGTTGATATGTTTTGACAGGAAAAAAAAGTGTTTTCAACAATAGCGTGTTAGAGCTTCAGTTCAGAAACACCAGTCGTGTTGTACTAATTGAATCTAATAATGGGCACTATACTATATCCTTGGAATCTAATCAAATTTTACACCAATTTCTTTGACAAGCAAGCTTTTAAGCTGAATTCACATCACTCACACTAGAAAAGCAAAATCCAAATTTATAAGGCTGAACATGCACGCGATTTACAGAGATTTGGACATCCTTAATGATTGAGCATACATACAAAGCCAATCATGAAGTATGTCCAGTTAAAAATCTGTTGCAATCGTGCATCATAGACTAATGATTGAGCATACATAATACTTCAGAAAGTTTACCTTTCCTGCCACCATAATGTGGAGCAGTGTCCCAAAACTCATCTCGCATCTGTATGAGTTGTGCCCTTGTTATTGGTTCTGAATGCTTCCATGGCTTGGGCTTGCGTATCTTCTTTGCTGTTTCTGCAATCAAACTTACAAGGAAATGACTCCAAAGAACTACAGCTCTTTGAACAAGTACTGAAGCTACCAACCATCATGCACGCAATGTCAGCAGGTCAAACAAACCTATTATATGCTATAAAACAGCTCTAACAGTTGAAAATGAAGGAAATACAGAAATCAAATTGTACTTCCACAATGTAGCCAAATAGGATAAGTTCAAGAACGTCATTTCTGGCTTCTGACTTTCATGCTTTGCCTTGATTTACTATGATTATTCTCCTTTTCCAGAAAATTCTCTACTCTCATGCCCCTTGCATAATATAATTAGATATATATTTCAGTTCGAGAGTTTAATAATAAGAATTAGCATTAACCATACTTCAAGGTCAGGTATCATTTTCCAGGTACTCGTATTAAGGGATACTGAATTTGATGAAGCTGGTTCTCAGCAATTACAAGGATATTAAATAAAAAAGGATTAAAAAACTAGAGAAAACAAGCTCAAAGATATCTCTGCTGTATCTTAATAGCTGTAATCTGTCTTCCAAAAGGATCCCTTGCAATTCAAACAATAAATTGAATCCCTTGCCATTTCAAGCAATAAATCAAGTATGCATATCCACTTGTAGTAGGATAAGGCACAAGACAAGAAGATGAAAGTGGTGCTAGGATAAGGAGCGCATGAATTCTCTTCCAATTCATTGACAAGGCTTCAGTTATAATATTAACTATTCTAAATTATAACCCAAATTCCAGTGCTTTTTTATCAACGCAGTGCTAGCATACTACTATACAGATTCAGTTTCATATCACTCTCATTCATGAAAAATAAAGTGTCTCAAAGTCAATAAAGTCTGCTGTAATGTTAATCAGAACAACCTGGCTTCTGCAATTATTTCTAATCATTTCCCTGTAAGTTTCCATTCCTTGCATGGTTACCCAAGCACTAACGACGCCAGTAACATGTTAGCATATGCGTATAATAGCATAAAACTCATCTGTAATTATTTATCATCGCAGCGAGTAGGACATTGATCCCTGGATATAATGATTTTGCAAGTATGATCCTTCAGATAATAAAGCTAAGATAAGACATCAGTACACAAACCATCAAACTGATAGTATACAAACATAATAAAGGAAACAAGCTTAGGCCAGATCTAGCAAGCGATTGTACATCCAAAGACAATTATCAAAGTCCAAAGTCACTTTTTGGTTGCATATTTGCGTAAATAGAACTGCAGAAGTGCTAGTGAACTAAAATAATCCAATGTCCGGTATATCAAAAACTTGAAACACTAGGTATGGTTATACATCCTCAGAACAAATTCATCAAACTCATATACTAAACAAGTTTAGTCACAAAACGATTGAATATTATCATTCTCAAATAAGTAAAATATCAGCATTTGCATTCATCCAACATTTACTAACTGAGTATGGCTAGCATTTTAGTTTGACTGAAGGGTGCATTACAGTGACGTAACATTAAAAGTCCCACTGAAAAGAAAATAACTTGGACATGTAAAAGAACTTTGTTGAATAGACTTCAACAGGTGAATGAAATGCCAAATGAAATGAAAACTCGTTTGGTTCCTCATAATTTGAAAGGGGATGCCGAAAATTTCCTAATAATTGAATTGAAATCAGACATCCCAATTTTAGTCAATCTTGCCAGTACTAATTCAAAGGCCTTAACGCAAGTTGTCTAGATATCTCAAACAGATGTCCGAGAAAAGATTGCATACAATTACTCTGAAAAAAATAAAAGTGCAAAAGTGAAAATTTCTATGCGAGTGAACCACATTTCTAATTTTGCACTTCTTTCTCATGGAAAATCACCGAAAATCCAGCAAATGCTCATGAATTTTCATGTGTAATTTATACAAAGAAATAAGGGGGAAAACACAAGTTTACCTAATGAATGTCTATAAACCTCAAGATTTAATCTAACACCACAAAAAGTCAAGCAGTACAAGAACCATAACAACATCCATCAAATTGCACGTGAAAAAAACTGAGACCAGAAAATTTTCGTCGAATTATCAGAATTCACATCCAAAATTATTCAAAACCCACAATCAAATGGTCCAATAAGTAAATGCATAAACGAAGAGAACAATAACAGTTTCTTGAAACATAAAATTTCAAGAAAATATTAACCGTCGATCAGACTTTCCAAAAACAATTACAAGTCAAAGAGTACCATCTCCTTTATCGCGCGATCCAGCGCAACCCATGCTGTGCTTTCACACGCGATCGACGAATTTGATGCTATATGTTTGTATAATCTTTTCGTTATCGTAAATGAGATTTTTCGTACACCCTGTTGGCCTGTTTCAGTAGAGAGAGAAAGAGGAGTAGTAAACTACGATTCAACCCACAGTAAACAAATGGGAGGGGAACGTTCCTGTTCCAAAAACGGTGATGATAAAGGATTAAAAAGAGTAAATTACACTGTAGGTCCCAAATCTTTAAATTTTGTGACAATAATATCCTAAACGTTTGATTTCTATAAAGGTCCCAAACTTATCAAATGTCTGCACTTGAGGTCCTTTTGTGACTGAAACTATCAATTTAAGAACATCTCCAAGTGACTCTCTATTTTTAAAGAGCATGTTCTATTATGTGGAGAATATTTTCAAATTTAGAGAGTTAAAATTTTGAAATACTCCAACAAATTCTTTATATTTAACACTTAATTTTACTAATCCCAAAAAATATTTATTATTTTTCTTTTAACTTTTATTTTAACTAGTCTTTTTTTAGATTATTTTATTGTTTTCTTACATTGAAATTTGAAACACTTTGAATGCATTTAATTATTGGAGAGTCAAACTCACTCTCTAAATTAAAATGTTAATTTAAAGAGTATTTTGAAGCATGATTTTAAATGTTGACTCTTTAAAATAGAGAGTATCACATGATTTGAGAGTCTCTTGGAGATGCTCTAATTGTTAAATGTCAAGTTGTTTAATTTAAAACAAGAAATAGTAAATAAAATAAAATAAATAAAACTGAAAAAACAAAAATTTCTTTCCGACATAACCAGGGAGATTTTCTTCAACGGACAATTTTTTTTCCATGGTTTCGCCATCGCCCACTGGGGGAAACCAAGGAGAAAACCCCATTTTTTTTTCCTTCAACAACCAGGGGACTTTCCACCGCAAAAGCAAGAGAAGCAGCTTGGGAAACGACATACAATGGACCCAATTCCACAATCTGTGCCTTGATTTCAGAAAGACAACAAGCTCCATATAAACATATTGGATTAATCTGTTTGTACATTTCTCCTTGACATTCCCCCATGTGTAGGAAATATGGCATTGATTAAGAAGAATGTTATTAACAATAAGCTATCAACTTGCACAATGTAATCCATGTTGAAATTTGGTTTTAAGAATTGAAATTTCAGTTAAGTATAAACCTTGAAAAGTGACTTGTGTCGACTTCGACCAAATATTTGAACTTGATCCAATAGTCAAATTACGAAAGTAAATAAACTAATTTATTCTCCTCGTCGAGTAAATCGTCGTAGTATATTTGGAATCTAAAAACTAATTACGAATGAATAAAAAATTGTGGTCCGAAGTTTGAAGGAAAATCGAAATTTAGCATGTGGGGTTGTCGCTCGAGTGACAGTCCAGCGCTAGGCGAGCGACAAACACTCTACTTTTGGCGCTCGAATGACGCTCAGGCGACAGGCGAGCGACAGGAAAAGGCTGCTACCCTTGGTTAAGATTATTGAGTTTTGGGGCGTGTCCCTCCACACCCCCTTCACCTTCTATACAAAGGACCCCTATGATGTTCATTATTCATTCCGTTCCATTTTTACACTTTGGTTTTGCTTAAAAACACATTGTAGAAGTGATTCTTTTTTGCATCAAAATCATAGTTTTGGTAGATAGGAAACTCCATTCGATTTCGTTGGTCTAAACCATTTGGAATGCTTCTATGGATAGACGAGATCGTTGTATATTAGGAGATGATTGTCGAAAAATCGTTAGCACCGATGTGGGGTAAATTCATCTTAAAGAGAAAGCGTCAAACACTTGCCTTGATCAATCCAATCACTTGTATTTCCTATTTTTTTACTTATTTTCTGATTTATTTGAACTTGAAATTTGATTTAGAAAAATTAACTATTCTTTCGATTATAGGAAATGTTTTCTTGTTGAAAGATGGAAAGGATAAAATCTATCGTCACGTATTTGATTTCAGTAATTATCATTTTGTCTTCTCAAATCCCATTTTGACAAGTCAAAACTATGTTCAATTTCGCGCACGTAAAATGTACATTTTGATAATATAATGCACATTATCAGTGTAATATCCGAAACAATCTTAAGATAAATTCGTGCCTTGCATTACTTCGATGGAAGCTATTTCGTTCTTCGATTTAAAACATTTCATATAACAATGAGAGTATTTCTAAAATCAAATACAATATAAAGAAATCAAATACATCTATCCATAGGACACTCCAAATGGTAAAATTATGACTTTGTTGCAAAAAGGAATCACTTCTACAAAGTGTTTTTAGGCAAAATCAAAGTGTAAAAATAGAATGGAATATGATGAATAATGAATCTTAGAGGTCCTTTATATAGAAGGTGAAGGGGTGTGGTGGAGAGACACGCCACAAAACTAAGCAATCTTAGCCCGAGGGTTGCAACATGTTGGTGTCGTTCGCCTGTCACTCGAGCGTCGCTCTAATGCCAAAAGCAAAGAGTTTGGACCACAATTTTTCGCTCGTCCAAAATTGATTTTAGATTTCAAATATATAACGACGATTTACTCGACAAGTAGAACAAATTAATCTATTTACTTTAGTAATTTAACTATCGGATCAAGTCCAAATACTTGACCGAAGTTGACACAAAGTCACTTTCAAGGTTTATACTTATCCAAAATTTCAATTCTTAAAATCAAATTCCAACAATCCATGATCTCAAACTTGATATACAGCGAGTAAAACTCAAACATATTTTGCAACTTCGATTTTCATACAGATTTGTAAGGTAGATCCATTAAAGAATCATTTTTTTCAAATAGTTGCCCCCATTTCGAGAAGGGTTGTGAAGACGTGCTTGGGGTTGACGGGTATTTACCAATCCATAGCTGTTGCACTGTCGTAGCCAACTGATTCTTGAAACATCTAAATCTATCATTTTTCTACTCGTGTTTTACCACTTAAATCTATTTAATATTTGATTATTTCGAGGGCTTTTTTCCTCATATTAGTGTATATATTAATTTCATAGATTAAACCCCAATTTGCGTTGGGAAGCCTTGGGAAGAGGCTTAAGAAATTTTATTGGGCTCAAGGAGTTGCAACTATTCTTGCTTTATTCAAATAACAGGTGGCAAATATGAAAACAAAATCAGGGATAACACCTTGAATTTGATGCAGGTTCAATTACAATGTATTATTTAAAAATTCTATATACAAGAATAACTTAGGGTCTACTTGGGAGTTTTTTCTTCAATTTTAGGTGACATTGTTTACGAGTGATTGAAAAAATTAGTGTGTGCTAGTTTTTTATGCATCAATTTTGAATGGTTTAAAAACTATCCAAAATCGATGTAGTGTAATTTTGATCAATTTTCTCAACTCACCAAATCAACAAAGGTTAATCGCTTCTTATATTCTCTTCTATTTTTACCCTTTATAAAATAATTATTTATAATTAACACAGTTTCTTCAAAATTAACTTGTAAATACAAATATATTAACTAAAAAATTATTTATAAGCAAAAAAATATAATTAAAAATACTTATAAGATTAAAAAATACAGCATAATTAAAAATTATTTTTAAGTAAAAATTTAATTATATATAAAAAACTGTTTATAAAATAAAAATACTACTAATAAAAAAA
>CAIGRB010069201.1:0-22906 GCA_903798255.1 Fraxinus quadrangulata
TAAATAATAGTACCACACATTTTGATATACAACGTGTGGCCTCATATATGTTGAAAATATCCAACACAAATTTTCAAATCAAAAATAGCAAATATCACATGTAACCTTGAAATACAACACATGATGTAAAAATATTTCTTCTCACGTTTCTAAAGTAAATTTATTAATTAAACATAATCAGTATATTCTAACAAATCTTGTTTAATAGATATCAAAACTAACTTATTCAATCATTCTTGTAAAATGGTTGAACGCAAATAAGATTTTAATAACTTCAATTTTAAAAACTTCTTTCGACAAACAGTAACAAGAATTATCAATAGTATTCTATAAGAAATAAATATATTCGAAAAACAATCAAATATTTTCAAATAATTCAATATATCAAAAGATGTCTTTGTTTTTTGTTGTAAAATATTTCGCAAAATTTTTAACTCTTAAAACAAATCAACGCCATGAAAATTGCAAAAAATTACACGTCTTACCATGTAAAAAATTTGCGTTACTATCCTCAAGAGGTCACTTGTTTGTTACACGAAAAGCCTAAATATTTTTAGCAAGGTATTGAATGACATAAATTACGATACGGATTGTATTATTGTAGATCAAACAATAAAGACTTACGTAGAGTTTCTTTTCTTCTCTGTTTTATTGTTCTTTGTTAGTTAAAGAGTGGGATGTCTCTATCCACCTCATTCAAGGTGATAGAGACGTGTACTAAATATATCTAACTCCACATGCAACTAACCTCTATCATTTCTTGCTAATTTTCACTCAATTTCTCAAAATCAACCCCTAAATAAAGTATTTCGGACTCATTAAATGCGACATATATATTTACCATAATTTTAACTTCTGTTTGGCTTCTATCCCATACCCTATACTCCCTAACGCCCTCAAGGTTATCTTAGAAAAATACATTTTCTAGTTATATTTTCAATTTTTTTCCCTCAATTTGATGAGAAAACGCAGCACAATCAGCACAGAATAATCAACACATTTATAAACCATTGTTCATAAGGTCTCACTATTTAATTCACTAAATAGAGTCAAATTAATCAAATAACAAGCTTTAACAACGGCTTAACACCCTAAAAATGATTTTGGATACTAGGACTCAACATCACACACCTTACTTTATCAAATAAGTTCATATTCATCCTTTTAGTCACCTCATTCTATAAGGGAGTGTAAGGAACTGTTTTATGTCTAATTATTCCACTTTTTGTACATATATTGTCAAACTCAATATTTTAAACTAATTCATTTTTAGTTTCTCATGAACTTATATTTTGGGTAACATTCTCTACTTGTGTTAAAAGTATTAGATTTTCCTTTTAAAGTATAAATCCATACTTTTCTAGAGAATTCATTTGTTACAGAGAAAAATATTTATTCGCGCCTCGAGTACTATTAGTAGTAAGACCCCCACAAATGAAAATACACGTACTTAATGATTCTAACAGTTTTGTTAACACTTGAAGAGTCACTACAACAAAAATCGTCTTTTGCAACGTTCAAAAAATATTATCGAAACCCTGTTGCAATATTTTAGTATGTTGCAAACCTCGATGTTGTCGTAGAGTAAAAAAATACGATAATTTTTTTTGAATGTTGTCGTAACATTTTTCTAACATTTTTTGAACGTTACGAATAACCTTTTTTGCAACGTTTTTTGGCATTGCTAATAACTTTTTCTCAACATTTTTTGAACGTTGCTAATAACATTTTGCAACGTTTTTTGCGTGTTGTTTATGCTTATATCTTTATTTTTTGCAATATTTTTTACCGTTGCCATATGTTATTTTACAATTTTTTTTTAAATTTTAAATTATTCTTATTTGTACGGTAATTTGCACAAATCAACCATAAAATAAGATATAAGATGACAATATCAAACAACTCTAATAATCATTATTAATTGTACTCCAAAATATACCAATATTGATACAAAATTCAAATCCAAAATTCTGAAGCGTCTAAAAATTCAATAAATTTCCTAAAAAAAAAAAATCATAAACCCTAAGTAGTGAGTAAAACTGCACTACCAACATTCTTAATTTTCTTCTCAACGATTTTCGACACAAACTTAGCAGAATCTCTTAACATTCAATACATTCAAATTGCATCTCTTTTACCTTCCTGAGCATTGGATTAGTTGCTATTTCTTTGGCTTTCTTCAATTCCATCTCGTTTGCTTGTGCTTCAAATTCAACTTATTTATTCAACTCGAGTTCCTGACAACATAATTTAAAAGGGAACCTTCACATGGCTTGTAGCTGTATTGGAATTGTCTTGACACCATCACTAAAAAGCAATTGTCTTGACACCATCACTAAATTATAAGTTAATCTTTTACCCATCCATCAAATCACAAAAGACCTCAATTCTGGTGTAGCATTTTCCGAGCTCATTGTGTGTTTTAGGGTCCAAGTAAGGGAGGACGAGTGGGTGCATAAGTAAAATGTGGGGATGTTATAATAATGCCATCAGTGATCCCCTTCCTCTGGCTTCAGAAAATAAACATTCATTGGATAGAGCCAAATTTGGCTCCATCATCCTCATACCAGACATCATTCAGTTTTTCTGTTATAAAACTAAAAATTATGTTTCTTGAAAAAAATACTTAACATAATATGTCCTTCAAACCAAAAAAAAATTCGATTAAATCTCTTAAATAAGAAAATAAATAAAAACTCAACTCGAAAATATATAGGACATAAATATCCATCAAATTTTCTCTAAGTTTTTACACCATCCCTCATTTGAAATTATGGTTATTACTAATCCTTTTGATTGTGTAGCCTTCTCCATTTTAAAAAGTCCTAAGTTTATTTCACCAAAGTCTCTCCATATATAGACTGAGCCATGTCACTGAGTTCTTAAATCAAAACCTCATTTACCAAAATTTGCTTTTTTCTGTAATGAACCTAAAAAACAAAAAACAAAGAGTACATAGATGAGAACAATAAAAACTCAAGTTATTCATGTGAATAAAATCTGATAATTTTGCAACGGAAGATTGATATTCATCCAACATGATAATCAAGGGAAGAATGAGTTCAAACCTTGGGCTTTCCAAACCAATTGGCAGGTTTGAACGTTGAGAGACGCCTCAGTAAATCACCTCTTTCCCATTGTCTGCAACAAGGTTGAGATGATAGGTCTTTTAGATCAGATTCCAGCCCCAAACTCTATCATATTTCACAATCAAAAGGTATTCAAAATAATCACATAGTTCCAGAACAAATTTTCCCCAAAAAGAACATTAACATACAAACAAAAAAAAAATCTCAACACTACGACAAATGTTACTTTTTACGGCACATGTTTACGGCGTGCATATTCGGCATGCCATAAAAATAGACTATTTACGACATGCCTAAAATGCACATTGTAATAATTCAGTTACTAAAAGTATTTATGGCATACATGGATGGCATACCGTACAAAATAAAATTTTACGGCACACATTGCTTGCACGCCGTAAACTTTTTTTGGGCATACATTGACGGCATGTCATATAAAATTAAATTTTACGACACACATTGATTGCACGCCATAAATTTATTATTCAAATACCCATTAGCCCAACCCAATACCATATTACGCCCATTAGCCCAACCCAATTACCTAATACCATATTATACGCCCATTAGCCCAACTCAATTATCCAATACCAATTTACAGATTACCTTTTGCCCTGTGCTTTGATGTAGACCTATCATACCATTTTCTGTACCATCATTGTTACTAGACTCTCCACTGTTTTGACTATCTCGATTCACACTTAGTCTATGTCGAGACCTACCTCTCGTCATATGTACTCCATATTTTCCCTATAGTCTTTCAGCTTTTAATTTCATTTCCTTACTTCTAAAAGAATCAATGACAAGTTTCGATTTTAAAATATCCCTACAACACTAGGTTGCATTTTTAACCTCTTTATACATCTCAGTTATATCATTTAGCAAAATAATGTCTACATACTCTTCTGACACTTTTCTTCATAACTTGTAATATTTTGCATAAGTTTATTAAGAGTTTATTTGGTCCTCATTTTCTAAACTTAATTTTCTTTCAAACTCATTTTCCATCATTCGTTTTATCAATAAAATAACTTTACACGTGGATCCATACTACTTTTTAATCATAATTTCTCAAAAAAAAAAAAAGAAAAAACACTTTTCGCAAAATTTATTTTAAAAAATCTTTAACACAGAGTAGGGGTAACAATGGACTGAGCCGAGCTCTACTTTGCCCTTAAATACTCGAGCTCATATGGACACAAGTCGAGTGGGCTTGACACGATCCAAAACTCAATATGAGCCTGAACGGTCTATGGAATGAGATGAGACGAGCCGAGTCAATGAGCCTGCGAGCAACTTAATCCACTCGTCATCCCTACCAACATGGGCTAAAAATTTATCATCCAGATTCTTTGAAAGATTAATTTGAAGCTGAAAAATATGTCCACGAGAAACATAATTTGAGTAGATTCAGACAAATAAATATCCCCAATTTTTTTCCAAAGTGCTTGTGCAAAATCAAGTTTATAAGCTTTTTTTAAAAAAATCATAAATGTGTAAAATAATTAAAGTGTTGGCTAAATTATTTATTCTTTCGAGTGGCAGTCAAAATTGCAACGAAAGTGTCACCTATGACTTTGGCCTTTTATTGTACCAACATTTTCTCATTTATAGTTTTCAAATTGAGAAATTACCATTTCCAATAAAGACCTCCAAAATCAAAGCGACATGTTAACATTTTTTATGATTAAAATAAACCAAAAAAATTCACGAATATACGAAATCAGATCAAAACACTCAGAAATGCTAATTACTTTCCAAATTGTGGCACAAGCAACACAAATTCAAGTATTGTAAAATATCAAGAAACCCACAAAATCACAAAAGAGATTGCTGTTTCTTACGCATTTATTAAGAAAATAAGAAATGTCTGGAAGCATTTATTAAGCCTTTTATTTCAACAAAAATAGAAACAATAGAGGAAAAAACACTAACTCGAAATGACCAGTAAATAATTGATGCATACAAAAACTTATTATTTATACAAAAGATTTCACAAAGATTTCAAATAGGCAGCAAACAAGCGCAATTTATGACTAATAGCACCACAACAAAAAAATTATTCACAATAGTTCGTGCACAATATTATATTTTATGTAAAAACAAGAAGGGAAAGATAAAGAACACTATGACAGACGAACAAATTTGTTGTTTGTATTTTTTTAAGAGATGAATATTATTCTTGTACTCTAGGGCGAGGTTGTTGTTTTCGCCCTAGAGTTGCAATTGTTGTCTAAAACTTTCATTCCATACCCAAGGGCTTATATTCGCCCAAGGATTTGAAAAATCGAGCCACAACCACCCTCATGTGCCTCCGCCGCTGATAGATAATGGACAATAGCCAAGAACAACTCTGATGCTGCTCGCGCATTACTCGTGCCTCAACTGGACGAACACTCGAAGGTCGCAAAGCTAATTTGAGCTTTCACGCTCTTCAACTCTAGTTAGAATAATGTACCACTAGCCAGAAATAAACAAATCTAGCCCCTGTTTTGGCTTCATTAAAAGGAGATTTTAAGGGAAAATGTATTTCGAAATAGTGAATTTTTGAAGAATGTTTAGTTAAAAAATAAAGAAACGTTTTGAATTTATATATAACATTATTTTATGAGAAAATGTGGTTGAAAATAAGTTTTGAAAAAATGTAATTTTTAACAAATGGAGCCCAAACATGGGCATGGTGTCTTCTACGCATATCTAAATATTCTTACTGATTTCTCACACCTAGATCGTTAATCTAAGCTCTTACACCACTATTATAAGATTAAGTGAAAATTACACCACGTACCTCTTTTATAAAAAATATCTCATTTTTACAATTTAACACTTTTTATTCCATTATTACTAGAATAAAGTAGTAAAAATGACAAACCATAAATCATCTTACTCCAAAAAAAAAAAACTCTCTCTCTCTCTCTCTCATACCTAGTCAATCAAACCACTACATTCACACTCAAAATCACTCTTATTTGCCCCCCGGGGCATATCCAAATTGGCAAAGGATGGGCATTGTTGGGCTTGCAACTCCAGGGTGGGGAGTTCGAATCCTGAATGGAGCAGTTGAGTGATATAATACTCATTTGTAGGTGGAGCAGCTTGGTGATGTAATATTTATGGAGGAATGCTCCCTTGGGGTTAAGAGTATAAAAAGTGCACAAACCCTGGTCAACTTGGGCATATACCGCGATTTACTTTCGTCTATTGCTGAGGGGCGGGTGATGGATGGTTCAGAACATAGTTTTGCATAAGTTGGAATACCTGGGTATCAAAAAAAAATCACTCTTATTTCCCCAAATCTCTTTCTCAATTTACGCCATATGATCTCTACCATTTCTGTAATGGTTTCACATCATGTATACAACATATCTCCATGCAAATTCATCTTAACCACTTTTTCCCATTGTTCTTATAGTTAGTCCGAGATTTAAGAGAGGAAGAACGCAAAAATCTTTGACTTATCAAAAGTTTCTGTATAATTCCACTTATAAGGTAATATGGTATACAATATATTTGATTTTCCTTGGATTTTTGTAGCTTATTACGAGAATTTATTTTTGCGATCCTCGAGCTTATGATTTTTTTGGAAACACTTGTGCATATGATTTGATGTGATAAGTTCCATTTTATGCAATTGGCAAAATAGAGGTAGGTTAATAATATTGTGATCTCCGAATTGGGACCAATGTTGTAACAAAGTTGTCTTTCATGCATTGTTCTAAGCATCACAACTTGTTATTGTACACAATCTATTAAATCTCCTTTTTGGGCAATATATGATAACATGAATAATTATACTATAAAGTTTTTGTAACAACATAACGTTACACTTACTAGATAACATGTGTGCGACACTTCACTAGAAATACTCGTTATGTGTGTAAAGTAATATGTTGCTTTACAATTTTTTGTTTATTAGTCTATGTATATATATAATTACTACCATAATAGAAGGACATTTAAGCAATTAATACCATTGAATCAGATACGAAAGAGGGAAGAAGTTCGTAAAGCATCAAACATGGTGATCAGATACGAAAGAGGGAATAAGTTCGTAAAAGTATCAAGCATGGTGATAAGACATGGTGATAGGTGCTGAACTCGAGATTGTTACATTTTTGTTTTAATTTCTAAGGAGCTAATCTCATACTACATATTTTTATTCCATTCAGACATTGATTTTGATGAAAATATATTGTTAATGAAATTAGTTTTTTGTTCGAAATGCACATTTACAAAGTCATGGAAGAGCATTATGCTTTTTTTGTAATTTCCAATGGGCATAGGTATTTGTTCACGAAAATATATTTCGACTTAAAATTATCGTAAGTGTACGGTTCACTAACAGGTAATAAAGTGGAATTAAGTCCAAGTATCGTCCCACGGAGATTGGTTTAGTTCAATTTAAATTATCACGGCCTTAACCGAAACAAGAATAATACGAATGGGTTGTTTGTGACAAAATTATAATTAAAATAAGTTATTTATGCAATTATAAGTAAATTAACTAAACTAAATGTAAATTATTCTAAATGCAAATTAATGTGTTTAATAAATGACAAACGCACTAGGATCCCGAATTCTCATGCAATAATCAGTTTAACCCTAGTTTTATACGTTGACAACACGATTGATTTTGAAAAATCAATGTTCCTATTTTATTTAACAATCTCTCTCGAGTAATGTTAAACCTACTTTTATATATGATCCAACCATATTTTTATGATGGACGCCAATATATAAAAGTGTATGATTTTTTATGAATACTTAAAGATTTACATAAGGCATAACTGTATATTTTTATCTTTTATCGGATCCTATGACAATTTATATATGTCGAATATATTTTCTTTCTTTCGAATGCATAATAAGCCACCAAAGTTACATAACTAACGTACACAATAATTGTGGAGGAAAAAAAAATCATAGAAGTTGTTCAATATCCAAAAACAAGTTTCAATGTCAAATATATAAAACTAAAGATTAAAAACTCATATTATAAGATTCATTGTTTTCCTAGTACCAAAAAAAAAACTAGTCTAGCATGTTATGTAGAAGAAAACAAAAGAAATATTGAAAAATCGACATCACCAAAATAAATTTTAAATTGAATTTTCGTGTACTTGGAATCGATCTTCGTGTTCTTCGATCCTTCTGTGCTCCAAAAGCTCTTAAAAATATGTTATAATGCGTTCTAGATGGCTCTAGATTTTTAAAGGACACCCTAAAGTTTGTTTCTATAAGAATTTTATTGAAATAAGAAAACCAAATGTTTTCCTCCTGATCTGTACTATATGACCACATAGTACATTGCCTTGCGACCGCATAGAACAATGGAATGCACTCTTGAGATTCGCTGAAGCTAGCCATGCGACCGCATTTAAAAAGAGCTATGCGACCGCATAGTTCAAGCAAACTTCCATTCTTTGCATTTTGATCCCCGAATCCCCGTTTTCTCGTTTCGTGATCTTTTTTCTCGTTTCTTCTTCTTCCAACACTTCATTCCTTCGCTAAATTGGTATTCAACTCTTTTCACATATTCGTTTCTTCTTCAAGGTCATTTTTTGACTATTTGTACTTTGGTCCCTTAACTTTGATTTTTGTCAATTTTCATTCTTTTTGCACTTCTTTTCTCTCAATTCCACTATGTTCATCAATGTTATCTTACAAAATATAATTTATATAAAATTAAGCCATATTCCAATATTTTGCTAACAATTATCCATATTTTGTGGCTTAAATAAGTGTGTAAAACACACTTATCGATATTAACAAAATTTCGAAACATTGCAATAAGATACAATCGTTCAGACAAAATTTGGAAGAAGTTTACATTCATATGATGTGTTTTTATCTCAAGAATTACAAATATTATGTCCAAAAATTTCTTGTGAAGTTCGTGACTATAAAGATAATCAAGCAATTGCAAGTTTTCATTTTCAATATAGTAAGCTTGAATTTTCATGATTTTCCCAACCAAGCAATTAATCAGGGAGTTAATTACATGCAAATTTGTGGCTATTATCATGTTTTAGTTACAAAAAAATTAGAGAAATTTAACGTGTAGTAATTGTGATTTAATTTGTCTGGATACCCAGTATTTATAGTATATAAACAAATGTGTAGTATTTTATGAATTGTTTTGTAGTATTATATTGTGTTTTCAATATCATACTATAAAGCAAATAAACGTTATTTTGGGAATAATACATAGCTACTACACGATAAGAATTACATTTCACAATTAACAATCTTACAAAATACTTTCATAAATCTGGTGGTATTTCAAATTAATAAACACATAATATACATATACAACTGTATTGTTGCATATTTCCCCACCGCACCCCAATTAAAAGGATATTTTCTGTTACAACACACACTTTCTCTCTCTTTCCAAAACATACACATTCGCTTTCCAAATACAAGATTTCTCTCTCTATATATATACACCATCTTTCTCTCTTTATGCTCACGCACTCATCTCTTCTCTCTGAAAACCAATCCCCAAGAACGTGGTCATTTTCACCATCGTCGATAGACTCTCAATCTTGGCCTCATCTCGTGCTCTACACGTTGATATTTGACTACGATGGAGTATTTTAGAATCCAAACATATTCATCGTCAAGCATATAATAATGCATTTACTTATTTCAATGTTTGTTGTCCTTCTTCGTCTTTCTCTTAGATCTGGTCACAAACTGTTATAATGAAGAAAACTTCATTACAACAGGTCATAATTAACGTAGATTTAATCACAGGGGTCACAGTTAATATATAATCTCCACCTTTAACCTATCATGCCACAATTTGCACCTGCACCTGCACCTAACACCTGCAAGTGTTGTAGGTGATGATAGTGCATTCTGGTGGCAGTAGTGGTTTGTTGTTTTGTGATCAAACATGTATTATCTGTTATTAATTATAACTAAATTTCTCTTCAATGTAACTATTATAACTATTCAGTCTAAATTGTGATTGTATGTGACTCACTATTAATTTGATTACATATAGTCACAGTTAAGACATATCTGATCATAAATAGTCACAATGAAGATAGACTTGATCACAATCGATTACAGTTAACACGGACTTAATCACAGAGGATTACCATAAACAAATTCGCACACATCGTATACCAGTACCACAATCCACTTCCATCACCTCTAATGCATCACCATACCACCTTCAACTCAAATCCATGACCATAAATACTACCTTCACCGTGAATTTACAACAATAATCACCACCATTACTTTCATCTCCACCTTAAATCCATTACACCATCTATTCACCAACTACCACCACAAAGAAGAAGAAGAAGCGTGGAGGAGTTGGCTCTACCTATACAGTCTCGATCTGACATTTTCCATCGTTCGCATCTTGAGGTCCATGAGAATGACGCATGGAATGAACCTTCCGTGCACCGTCGACACCATTGACGAAGAAGCTACAGTAAAAAAAATGGGTATATAATATGTATATAGAGAAATAATGTATGTAGAAAGAGAATTTATATTGTAGAGAGATATTGCTTCGTAGAGAGAGAGACTTTTGTGGCCAGAAAATAATACGTGCGATCGGGGATTGGGGGTGGGTGAAGTGGGGTGGCCGACAGTGAATTGATTTGGGATTGGAAACGGAAGAAAGGAGGGCTTTGGTGTTAAAATGGGTGTGGAAATGAATTAGCATTACTGGGGTAGTTGGTTGTCGTGGGGTATAATAAATTTGCATTAATTAAATTAATAATTCTTAATTAACACATGATTTATGAATTTAAAACTAAAATTTTGTAATTTCATTTTCAAATCTAACATCTTGGGAATTATTCAGCATTAATTTCACAATATATGAATTATTATTACATTCTTTCACCTTTCAATGGTACCAAAAGATTTATAATGTTAATTATGGTGCTCAACACGAGCTTCTTAAAATGTTTATACTTTCTCTTCCAAGCATGTTGACTCCGATTAAAAATTATTTCGCCCATATTTGAGTCCCATTTTTTGAATTTTTTTTAAAATCAAATTTAGTTTCAATCACATATTTTCTCAATAAATAATTTTGAACATAAGCCAAAAACATTTTTTTTTCTTACTTTTTAACATACAAAATCTATAATCAAAACATGGGGCTCAAATATGGGCGCCTTGTCAACAATGTCAAACGGTTTTTACGATTTTTTTTTTAAATTTTTTTTCATTAATCTTACCTTCTTCTCCGAGACAGGCGTGGCTAAGTTTACTTTAGGCAACGAGTAAGTTTTAAAATACATACGTTTTAAATTATTTTTAATAAAAATAAGCAAATTATTTGTGAGCAATTGGATTACATTGTGGGCCTAGCCTTGTTTGGTCTTATGGGCCTTATCATATGACATTATGGGCTTTCATGCCATGCAAAAAAGAGCATGAGCTTTCGTTCTAGAGAACAGAAACTGGACATTTTAAGGAAAAACGGCAGCCTCAAAACAAAATCCCATTATAATCGTATGTTTGGCTGGTATTATTCAACATTGTCTTTTAATTTTTTCTTAAATCAAAATTGAAGATGAAAACTTGTTTAATAACATAGTTTTCTTTTTATTTTGTTAATAAGCTAATTGGGTACTTCTTACCTATAATTGACTAATCATTTTTTGGGTACAATGAGCGGCAAATTTAGGTCTACTGAGCCAAATTTGTCCAACTTGATCATTGAGCTTACCTAATGGTTGGATGAATGGATTAGGGTTTTACTTTCTAGGCTTTTTTATGTGCCACTAGCATGTTTAGCTAAGCTTGGAAGGTGCTTAAATGCACAAGGTCGTCCTCACTCGTGAAAAAAAAAATTCACAATATAATCACAACATCAATAATGTAGAAAATCCAAATCCCAAAGTGTTCATTTGGTTGACTGGAGTGCCACAAATCAGTTGATCATGTCATGGCTTCTCGATGAATTGAGCCCTACGATCTCAATGAAGGCCAGGAAAAGGAGGGGGACAATGACACAAATCTCCCCGAATCGTAAAACACTTACATCAATTGAAGAATTCAATTCTAACCCCTGGATAAAGTAGCTGTAATACTAGTCGTCATTAAACACTATTAAACATGACAAGTTCTTTATAAAAATATTTTCAAAATGAAAGATAAGATCACATCACCCAAATATGGTATGACCTCTCTCTCTAGCTTTCTTGATCTATTTCTAGCATCGTAATCCTCTCAAATATCATCCAAAGAGAGCCATACCAGCTGACGGGATCTTTGTCAGTCTAGGATCATATTAGATCAATGTCAAACTAGAAGAAAAACTGACGACAATAGGTGAGGTCGTTTGGTCGTAGGTGGCTTTCTTCTTTCTACATCGAGTTTTCATGTTCAATATCTTAATATATCGAGACAAGATAACAATTTGATGCCCACAATTTGTAATATTTTATATTCACGGGTAAATTTGAATAAATTTATTTATGATCAGGGTAACACTTATCTATCAAGGTAGAATGAGTGAACAATATACTACTGTTTAGATTGATGTCATTGAAGTCGACTCACTGTAGTAGGCTTAATATGCTAAATATTTCTCCATACAATAGAGAAGATAGAAGGAAAAAGGTTTCTCGTAGTAAAAAATACACACAAATCGATAATTAAATGATGAAAAATGTTTAATGGATAAAAAATAGAGAAGTTTAAGAACCATACTCTAACAATATAAGAGCATGTTTGACTAAGCTTAAAAAGTTTAGTGTTTGTTAGTGTCCGGGTCGTTCTTAATGTAATGTCTACAAAAAGGCTATGAAATTATTTATCATGCATTGTACATATCTCATTTAAGCTATTTGTAAATTAAAATTCATTTACAGCACAAATTTGTCGAGGTATAAGTCTACCTTCTATCAAAACAGGAAATATAAAAAAAAAAAATTCAATGAAAGTATAATATATTTCAAATTTTTGTATAACTTATGAGGAATTATTATATCATTTTTTTGTCAAAAGAAAAAGCTTAAAAATAAGACTTTCTTTTCCCAAAAAAATAAAGAAAAAATTGCAGTAATGGTACCAAACATTTCATTTAATATCAGATTTTGTCCAAATCTTTCATTTGTGCCACTCATGGTACCAAACCTTTAAAAAAATTACATATGGAGTCTGAATAAATGGAAACCGTTTGTTTAAATATTAATTGACTCTGACCAATCTAAAAAGGGGTAAAATAGTAAGTTTGAATTAAAATAAAACAAAAAACAAAATATCAAAAACCAAACCCAAAATCTCCCCACTCCCCCCACCCCAAAACCAAACACTAAAATACAGCAGCACCACTAGTTAAAAGCTCACCTAATCCACCATATTAACGCCAACCAAAACATAATTTGAAATTTTGTAGGTGAAGGGCCATTGAGAAGTGGGAAGAGTTGCAAGTTGCGATGGATAAAATAATTGCTAGAAAATTGCCATTTATTTTCACCTTTTTGTTCGATTTCAAAAATTAAGTTGGAAATTGGACACGACGATGCTGAGAGATTGGGTGGTGGAAATTTTGACAGAGGAGTTTTGGAGTTTCTTGATGGGTTTGATAATGGTGGTGGAAATTTTGATGAGTTTCTTGAGTGGTGCCGACATATGTGCCGCACGTTGGGTGGTGTAACCAAATTTCCCTTGGGTTTTTCTTGGATAAATTCTTGGATTTCAATTAAGCCTCATTTTCTACACATATTTTTTGAAAAGTATACTCCATTAATGACAAATTTCCCATTTCTTGGGCTTTAGTTTTATGCCTGCTCTATGAAAGCAATAACAATTTCTATTCTTGTTTCAGTTATATTTAAAATTCTCTCTTGATAATGCCCGCTGATGTGAAGCCTTCTTCTCACTTTTAAAAATTTTTTTCACTAAATCTTTCACCATTTTTAGTTGAATTTTGGTTGCTATAAAAACTGACTTCATGCATCTGAATTGTGAATCTGAACTCTACAAGAATCATCCACGTTGGTGTTGTCGACGATCATGCTTGTGTGTTACGGACCGCATCTTCATTTAAGCCCCGTGACCCTATTGCAGCCGCAGTTTGTCCCAATTTCGGCCGCACATTGTAAATATTAGTCTATCTTGAGTTATAATTTATATTCCATGTAATAGTTTATTTCAATTATAAAATAGTTAGAAAATAGGAAAATTTTAGTATGATTATTTGGCATAAAACGTCTACTCCCAACAGTTGGGTTTTTGTTGCTAAATCTATTATAGGGGGTATTAGTCTTTCAAACAATCTTTTAAGTTTTCTAGTGTTCGCCCCCTGCACTAGCTAATTGTAATTTCCTGCTTTCGTCAATTGTAATTTCTTGCTTTCAGTAATCAATGATCAATTTCATTTAAATTGTGTTTCAATCTTTCTATTATTTGTAATCAAAATTTCTTTTGTCCCGAAAAGATCGAGAAAAGGCGGAAAGTAGTCTAGCGGAGCAGACTACTGCCGCACGGTGTCCCTTTCTGTGCTAAAAAGAAAGGCACCCCGTGAAAGTTGGTATCAGAGCTGCGGCTCAAGACCCTCGATAAGAAAGTTTGGATCGAACACCACGGAGGTGGTGGATCTTCCAAAGATAACTACGAAATAGCGTGTGGATGCGCTTGATGAGACAACTCATAGGTTGTGCTATGCCGTGGATGGCCTCGAGGAGAAGTTCGAGGTGGCCGAGATGAAAATTCAAAAATTACGCATCCAATTGGATCCAAAGGGCTAACGCAGCAATGATTGAAGCTGCTGCTATCATACCTGATCTACAAGATGAGACGGAAGAGTTGAGAGCTCAATTACTAGTGCTTCAACGGGCGGTTGGCAACGGGCAAGCCACCATACAAGAGCCAATTCATAGACTCAGAATTCCAGAATCGTGTACATACGGAGGGGCACGTGATGCTAAAGAAGTTGAGAACTTCTTGTTCGATATGGAACAATACTTTCTTGTAGCTTCGATCCAAGACGAAGCGAGAAATGTTACAACAGCTACCATGTATCTGAGTGGAGATGCAAAGCTTTGGTGGCGAACGAAGTATGCTGATATTCAGGCCAACATGGTTTGAATAGATTATTGGGATCTCCTCAAAGAAGCAATCAAACCTCAATTTTTCCCAAAAAATGTGGAATATGAGGCACGTCGGGCCTTACGAGAACTGAAACACACAAGCTCCATCAGGGAGTATGTGAAAGTCTTTTCAGGACATATGCTGAATATTCGAGATATGTCGGATAAGGATAAGCTATTCACATTCATGGAAGGGTTGGAACCGTGGACATGCACGGAACTTCAGAGACAGAAGGTCACTGATTTGAGCACAGCTATGGGAGCTGCTGAATGTTTAAGTGACTATTAACCGGAATCGAGAAAGGATCGACCTTCGGGAAATAGTCAATCTGTTGGAGGTGAAAACAGACCTTACAGATCCAGCTCTAACTCAAATAGGGGAGAGCGTTACTCTCAGAACATGGGAGGAGCCTATGAAGGAACTCGTCAGAGTAACTTCAAAGGAAGCTACAACGGTAGCAACAGTAAAAACTGGAACAAAGGAAAAGCAACGAAGGGCAGATTGGATGTCGCTCCAAAATTGAAGTGCTTTTTATGTGAAGGACCACATCGGGTGGCAGAGTGTCCTCAGAAACGGATGGTAAATGCATATTGTCAACTAGTAAGTGGTGGCTCAAGTTCAAAGCAAAATATCCCACAAACTAGCTATCATGATAAGACCGAATCCGAAAAGGATGATGATGTAGTTGGTGCATTCTCGCATTGGTGCAATACATTATCGCACCGAGCTACTAAAAGGGATGAAGTTCCCTCGAAAGAGCCGAAGATGGAAGAATCGAAGGCTCGCACATGCATGGTGAAAAGCTTGAAAAGCTTAATATACATTGATGTGAGGATCAATGGAAATCCTATCAGGGCTATAGTAGACACTGGTGCTACCCATAACTACCTCGCAAGTTTCGAAATGTAGCGACTCGGACTTGTTCTGGAAAAAGGTAAGGGGAAGGTCAAAGCAATCAACTCCGCTGCTTAACCAATAGCGGGAATAGCAAAATCTGTGTCGATCAAAATAGGTCATTTTGAAGGGAGAACAAACTTGTCGACAGTTCAGATGGATGATTTCAAGCTCATTCTGGGATTGAAATTTTTTCGGGACACTAAAACAACAGTGTTGCCGTATGTCGATTCACTAATGGTGATGGGTAGTAAACTATTCATCATCCCCACACAAGCTGGGAAAACAAGCTGGAAGAGTATCTCGGCAATGCCATTCAGTAAGGGTTTCAGAAGGAATGAACCCTCATTTTTGTATACCCTTCAAACAAAAGAGTTCGAAGAGGCGACTGGCCTTATTCCAAACCTGCTAGAAGGTTTGTTAAGGAATCCGATGACATCATGCCGGATGAGTTACCAAGGAGATTACCACCGATGAAGGCAATTGATCGTGAGATCGAATGTGTTTTGGGTATCAAACCTTCAACTAGGGCACCATACCGTATGTCTCAGCCGGAGTTTGAAGAGTTTCAAAAACAACTGGGAGAAATGTGTGGAAGTAGGACTATCGTAGAATGCGCTTATGCACTATTGAAACGTACATACTACAAGCCTTAAAGGCGGGACGACAATGCAAGTTATGTGAAAACTTATCTTGGTTGTCAGCAAGATATGGCGGGTCATCAGGAAAAGACAGGCTTACTAGAGCCCTTTTCCATCCCGAACAGACCATTCGAGAGTGTATCGATGGACTACGTTCGTGGATTGCCAAAAGTTGGAAGAGGTCGCTTATCTAAATGTGCAACTTTCACCACAGCGTCCAAGTATATCAACCGAATAGACAGCTCAACTCTTCTTCAAACTTAATGTCAAATACTGGGGACTGCCTAAAGACATCGTCAGCGATCGAGATTCTCGATTCACTGGCATACTTTGGACCGAGTTGTTCAAACTTCTTGGTTCAACTTTGAGCATGAATTCTAGTTTTCACCCACAATCTGACGGACAGATAGAGCGCTTCAATTCTGAGCTGAAAGATTATCTTCAACACTTTATCTCTATTTCGCGAAAAATTTGGGTAAAACTTCTGGATGCTGCTCGGATGCATTTCACTGCCCAGAAGAGCTCTTCTTCCAAAAAGAGTCATTTTGAGATCAGTATTGGCTGGCAACCATTACTCCCTCATACTGTGGATATCACTTAGAAATGATACAAACAGTCTGCAAATCTGAAACAAAGTGTGCTTAAATTGAAAAATTCGAAAAGAATGTTGCTGAAGAGATTCTTGACCATCAAACTACTCAAGTATCAAAAAAATATTTTCAAGAGTACTTGGTCAAATGGAGCGGATGCAACAACGAGTGAATAATTGGGCAAGCCAAAAGACCTTGAAACTTTCAAACCGTTTATTGAAGTATATCATTTATCGATGGCTCCGAGGACGTCGCCAAAACAAATGGGGGAGAATCTCACGGACGCAACTTCACTTAAGTCCCGTGACCCTATTGTAGCCGCAGTTCGCCCCAACTTCGATCGCACATTGTAAATATTAGTCTATCTTGAGTTATAATTTCTATTCCATGTAATAATTTATTTCAATTATAAAATAGTTAGAAAATAGGAAAATTTTAGTATGATTATTCGGCATAAAAACGTCTACTCCTAGCAGTTGGGTTTTTGTTGCTAAATCTATTATAGGGGGTATTAGTCTTTCAAACAATCTTTCAAACTTTCTAGTGTTTGCCCCCTGCACTAGCCAATTGTAATTTCCTGCTTTCGTCAATTGTAATTTCTTGCTTTTAGTAATCAATGATTAATTTCATTTCAATTGTGTTTCAAGTTTTCTATTATTTGTAATCAAAATCTCTTTTGTCCCGAAAAAATCGAGAAAAGACGGAAGGTAGTCTAGCGGAGTAGACTATTGCCGCACGGTGTCCCTTTCTGTGCTAAGAAGAAAGGCACCCCGTGAAACTGTGTTAGGTAACTGTGGCAGTGATAATGACGATGACTGATTTTCAAGGGTGGGGTGGGGTGGGGTGGATAACTTTTTGATTTTTTGTTTTATTTTAATTCAAAATTACTATTTTAACTCTTTTAAAATTGGTTAAAGTCAATTTTTTGAGTCAATTAGCGGTCGAACTAACGGTTTCTATTCATTCGAACTCCAGATGCAATTTTTTTAAAGGTTTGGTGCCGTGAATGATACAAATGACATGTTTAGGCAAATTTTGCAACTAAATGAAAAATTTGTTACTGTGATTGCAATTTTTTCAAAAATAAATTTCACACTCGCTGACAATATCGCTAACCTGTTTCGCCATGTGAAGTAAAGCCCTATAAAAGCCTCACCCTTCTCGTCTCTCTCTCTCTCTTCCAGATTGTCTCTCTCTCTCTCTATATGCGCAGTGTCTCCCCCATTTGGGAAAGCTCTCTTTCTCTCTCTAAATCGACTCATCGCAATCCACCCATAAGCATTTGAGTATATATCATTTCTATTTTGCATACAACCTGTCTGATTTTGTACATCTAGGGTTTAATTTGAATTCAGATTCGAATGTGAATCTTTTGTGTAACGGAGCGGGTTGTTTAACTAAGGGAAGCTAGGATTTTTCTTCAACTACAGTGCATTTTGTTGCAGTTATAGGGGGTGATTAATTCGATCTGTGCGCGAATGGATTCAACAACATCTTCGTCATTGCCAATTACGAGTAGAGATGCTGAAGCTGCTGCGGGGACCGTGTCTGTAGACGATTTTGCCATGTCAGTTACTGCTGGGTTCGCTAAGGAGGCTACCTTGCGCTTCCAAGCGGGAAAGTTTGCGGACTGTGTGAAAGTCTTGAATGAGCTCTTACGGTTAAAAGAGAACGATCCAAAGGTGGTTTATTTCTGAAATTCTGGATTATGAATAATCTCTTTTGTATTGTTTGGTGTCGAGTCCGAGTTTCATATTTGTTTCTGTTCCAGTCGGAGTTGGAGCTGATTTATTTGCTATTGCATCTTAGGAATTTACACTTGGGTTTAACTGAAATGTGCTTAATGACTGAGACATAAACAAATAGTATTTCTGTTCTAATTGGAGAAATCATATTCTTAAAGTTGCTACAGGATCAATGTATGGTACTTCATTTTAGAGCCAGCATATCTTATTTTTCTCTTATGCCTCATAGTTTGCCTTTCTATGACTTTATGGGTACTTGGTAGAAGAGCTAATCTTATATTTCACTATCATTGTGCCTGGCTTCTTTGTCTGGGATTGTAAGACAATGGTTGACACTTGAAATGTAGTTTAGGTCTGTGTTTTGAGGTGTGGCAACACGGTTTTGTCAATAGTTTTAAAACGTTGTGGAATCTCAGTACATGATGAAATGTAAATTTTCTCCAAAAGACCATTTTCTCCAAGGCCAAGAAGAAAAATTTGTACTCAAGAATTCACATAATGTCCATTTAATTCTTCAATGGCCATCCAGGCAAAACGTTCCCTAATTGATCAATTTGACCTCCTACTCGATCCTCAACACAATCAACTCGATCCTCAAAATTAAACCTCTTCTCGATCAACTTGATCCTCAATTTGACTGGGCCGAGTTACACGGAAAACTCATGAGTCGAAAGCTAGAATTCTACCTTACATTTACTCCCTTCAAATTGTCCGAGTTTCTGGTACATATGAGAAATTTATCATCTTTAAGATTGGGGTAATTTTGAAATTACGGAAGATTGACTAAGTAAGGCTTCTCATAGAAAAGTTTGAAAGAAGTCTGGTACCATAAGAACTATCCTATAGTGCGATTAGGGGGTAGTTGATGACGAATAATTGTTACATCCTACACAGGCGTTGGAGATCTGAATGCTTTCACCTTGGAAATTTAGTGTGCAATTGATGTTTCCTGCTCAGTTGTGAACATCGATCATATAATTTTTACAAATTTGATTTAGGAGAAACCTATTTTTTATTTATACTCTTTTTCTACGGAAGTTCTTGTACGGCATTCCAAGTAATAAATGGTTTTGTTTGGGTTAGCAAAAGTAGGACATGTGAAATTTATATTTTCAAGTTTCCACTTCATGTAGATCCAAGTTCTTTGGGCCATGCAAAATAAGGTTTGGGTTGGCTTTCTTGTTTAGGGTATCAACAGAGCTGGAGGTAATTGACATAATACATGACAGAGCTCTTGTTTTGTTTCATTTTGCAAAGTAAAGTATGAAGAGCTAATTATTGGATTTGGACGTGATTAAAGCATAGTGGTCAATGTATGACAGATACACGAGTCATCTGCAAACTAATTTCAGCTGGTACATACAGGCTACCAGATTGTGCGGGCAATATTTCATGATTGGATTATTGTCTTGGTTCATTATTGAAGATTCAAAATATATCACGTGATGTCTCATTAGACAAGCCATTGATTTGTTAGTTTATGCCAAATAGGAGTAGCGAGTAGGGGGGTTATTTGAGTTCAGGCTGGTCGAAGTTGGCTGATCTAAAGCATGTCAGATGCTAACTCACTCATTGACATTGTGGGTTTGAGATTGGATTGCGTTGAAAAAAATGCGTTTGAGTCTACTGTAGATTGTTGCAAGTAACTATGTAAAATTCTTCTGTTAGTCTTTGACATCTTTTAAGTGTGTTCTTTTACTTTGCCTGCTATGAGACGGAAGACCTCGAGAGTTTATTGTTGGAAATTGTCTGGTTTGCTTGACATAACACTTCTTCTTGGATTATGTCTAAGAAATAGGTATTATCCAGATGGAAATATTACTTTTGCACCACATCAATTGCATATGTTTTTTCAGGCCATGTTTAGGTCTATGCAAGACCTTCCCCACTTGTTTAAATCGCCTTTCCCTTACGTTATCCTTTATCGTTTCCACCTCTGTGTATTGAAGATTTGAAATATGTTCTCATTTCTTATCCTATCCATTTTAGTATGGTCACACATGCATCCTAATATGCTCGTTTCCTCTATGTTCATCTCCCAGATATTTTGTCATTTGATACACTTAAGTACCATAAACATAGAAGGTCTTCTAAGTTTTATAAAATATATTTTTTGAGAACTTCATCATTGTTTGTTTTTTCAGTAAAAACCATTACGATTTGAATGATAATTTTTCTGACTATATCTGCATCTGTTTTTCTTTCTTTGGGTTTTAAAATCATCCCTGTTGATCACATTGTATTATACTGCACTAACTATAGTATTGTTTCCAATGCGTTTCATTAGAGAGTAGGGCTACTGATGCAACATGGATAGTATATCCTAGGCATAGAAGAAATTAAAGCAATTAGGATTTTATAGTATTTTCCGTTATTGCGTTTGTAAGGCAATTGATTTTGTTTCCTTTACGGAGGAAAATTCTAGATTTCCTTATTAATCCTAGTTTAGACTCTATATATAGAGGCTCTTTGATTGTAATAGACACTTCTTCTATCACTGAATACAATTACAAGTCTCCCTCTAAATTCTCTTTCCTTCTCTTCCTTCTCTTTCTCTTCTTCTTTATTTGTTCATTGTTAACTTGCTGGCGTTTGTTGCCAACTATATCTTTGAATTTTTATACAAGCACATGCATCATTTTTTTCAGTGAATTATTGTTATAGATTTCTTTATTTTCAGAGTATTAATTACATGAGATATACTTCTCCATAATGAAAAACTTTGTGCCATCTTGTTATTTGATGTATATTTTAATTAACTTTAATTTTTGTTGGTAAATTATTACATTTGATATAGAAAAATATTTTACAAAGTCGAGTTTAGAAGTTTGGTTGCAATTGTCAATATCTGACATGTTAAAACATTATTTTGCTTGAGTGGTTTTTTTTTTTCCCTATTGCTTTCCCACTTTCACATTTTTCTGATTTTCTTCCAAGGCTATGTTAATGTTGGTTATACATGCATATTTATCAACGTTGATGCAAAGAATACATTCCAGGAGAAAAAAAATATTCCCTCCATAGTGGTGGATCTCTTCATTAGTTTGAATGACTGATCTTTGTGTTCCCTAAAAGAAATTAAAAAGACAGCTGTCGTCCCAGCTGTCATATCTTGTTCTAACATAGCACACGCATTAAAGTCCGTTTATGGTTGATCTCATAATTTTTTAGCTGATGATACTATGGGTGTGTTTGAGCCACATTATTTTGGAAGAATGTATCTTGGAATAGTAGATTGATGGAGAATGTATGGTTGAAAAAGAAAGAAAATTAATTGATATGATGGAAATATTATTTTATTGAAGAATGTATGGTTGAAAATGAGTAGAAGAATGTGAATGAAAATTTTAATGTGGCTCAAACATGGGCTATATTTCCAATTCCTTGTTTTGTATAATTTCCATTATTCATCTTATTAATAGCTTCTTGTTTCTGTTGTTTCTTTTATTGCTAATCTGTTATCATGTTTTTATTTTAGGTTCTTCATAACATAGCAATTGCGGAGAACTTTCAAAATGGATTTTCAGACCCTAAAAGGCTTATCGAAGCTCTTGAAGATGTTAAGGTTTGAGGTTACACGATATTTGCTTATCTTACCTTTTGTTTATTCAACACGTGTACCGATTTGCATTTGGATAATGTCACATCTGTTTATTCTATAATCCGTTTAACTGTGTCCAATACCCAATTCTCTCTCTTTCTGAGTTACGCATCACCATTTTCTTCCCTCATGATTTTTCGTATTATACAAAATATAAAAAATCTATGCACCCACGTATGCATAATAATGCGTGTAATACTCTTATAGATTTCTGTGGATTCAACCAACTACCATCAGTGTCTACTTTACCCAAAGTCGGCATGTCTGT
>CAIGRB010069215.1:0-18827 GCA_903798255.1 Fraxinus quadrangulata
TCACATTGCGAGGTTCATTGTTCACCTAATACATAAAAAGTCTAGCCTAGCATCGATAAAATAAAAGAACAATAAAAATAATAATAATAAGAAGACATCACTCAAAAACTAGAAATTAGGGTTGAAATCTTAAATTTTCAATGAAATCCCTTGTTCTCGCCTTCTTCCTTGCTCTTGAATGTTGTTTTTCTCTCTAAGGGTGCGTCTCTCCCGTTTCTGAACGACTTTTGGCTTTTATAGTTGATCTAGATTCATTACCATAGGTGATTGAAGTAAAATAGGAAACCAGATATTTCGCCTAGAATTTACACTATGCGACCGCATAGTACACTTCTATGCGGTCGCATAGAAGAGTTGATTTGTGCCTAGGAATTTGTTGAAGATCCCTATGCGACCGCATAGTGTCCACAACTTTCAAAATGTGACAATTTAGTCCTTGAACTTCATTTTGCCTTTCTCTATCTTTGTTCCCATTTTGTCTCCTTCCAATGCACGATTTTAATGCTCAATTTGATCTAACCATCTTTGCCTCTTTAAGTTCTCCTCAAGATCATCTTTTGGCTATTTGCATGTCAGCCCCTAAACTTTGGTTTCCCTTCCTTTTGGTCCATTTCCTTCATTTTTCTTCCAATTTTCACCACAAGCATCATTATTGTCCTACAAGTACAAATTACACGAATTAAGCTATTTTCCACCCATTAAACTTCAATAATCCACGTTTGTGCAGCGAAATAAACGTGTAAAAACGCCCTTATCAAACATGCCTGAGGTGGGTATGATGTTCAATGATGAAAAAGAAATTCTCAACTTCTACAAGCGATATGCTTTTCAAGTGGTTATTCCAGTTAGCAAGAGGAATTCGAAAAAGGGGGCTGATGGAGTTATAAGATACGTAACGTTCTCTTGTAGCCGTGAGGGCAGAAGAAGTCATGGTTCAAGCAATTCTTTGAAGCAACAACCAACAAGCCAAACAGATTGTAAAGTAAGGATCTCGGCGTCTTTCTTAAGTTATAGACAATAGAGAGTAAACACAGCCCAACTAGAGCACAATCATGAAACCAGTCTTTCGAAATCGAGGTTGTATCAATGCAATCGAGAATTGACTGCACATGTCAAACGAAAGCTTGAAGTGAATGATATGATAGGAATTTCGTTGCACAAAAGTTACAAATCTGCAGTGGTGGAAGCAGGTGGTTATGAGACTATGACTTTCGTGGAGAGGGATTGTCGAAATTATATTGAACAAGTTAGACGATTACAACTCGGAAAAGGAGATGCCGCCGCAATACAATCATATTTTTCGGATATGCAAGCACGGTGCTCCAGATTTCTTTTAAGTATGGATTTAGACGATGATTCCCGGCTTAAGAATGTATTTTGGGCAGGCAATAGGTGTAGGCAAGCATACAAGGAGTTGGTGATGTTGTTACCTTTGATACGACATACCTCACCAATAAGTATGACATGCCATTTGCCCCATTTGTTGGCGTTAATCACCATGGGCAATCGACACTGCTTGGTTGTGGTTTTGTATCTAATGAGGACACCAGTACATTTGTTTGGCTATTCCAGACATGGCTACAGTGCATGCACGATCGAGCATCGCATAGAATAATTACTGATCAAGACAGGGCAATGCAGAATACAATTCAAATTATATTTCCACACACGAAGCATAGGTGATGTTTATGGCATATCTTGAAGAAGTTGCCTGAGAAGTTTGGCTATCATGTTAATAAAGTTTCGATCTTTTCGACTATCCACGGATTAGTATATGATTCACGAAGTGCTAAAGAATTCGATGAAGGTTGGAGAGCAATGATTAATACATACAAATTGTACGATAATGAGTGGTTGTCAGGATTGTTTGAAAATAGAGGCCGTTGGGTACCGTGCTTATTGAAAACCACGTTCTAGGTCGAAATGTCTACAATACAATGAAGCGAGAGCATGAATGCATTCTTCGACGGACATGTGCATTTGAAGACCTCTTTGAAGCAATTTATCAAATAATACGAAAGAGCACTGAGAAATAAAGTCGAGAGGGAGTTTCAGGTGGATATCAAGTCATACTCGCAAATGGTACCGTGCGTAACAAATTACGATATGGAAAAGCAATTTCAAAAAGTGTGCCCCATTTCAAAGTTTAGGAAAGTCCAGGACGAGTTCATTGGGAAGGTTTACTGTGATATCATATATGTTTCAGAGGGAATTTCAAGGATAATTCACGAGGTTCGAGAGGATGTTCGACTGTATAGAGATCGTCAGATGAAGATGAGTTTTTTCGTTTCCTATTCGAGGGACACGTGTGACATTGTATGCAGTTGCCCCTTATTTGAGTTACGAGGGTACTTTGTAGGGACACGTGTGACATTGTTTTGATCTATAACGATGTCACGTTAGTACCTGAGAAGTTTATACTGCAGAGATGGAGGCGGGATGTTATTAGAGCACACACGAGGGTCCCAGTGAACTACGATGGGTTGGTGTGTACTCCTGTACAATTGAGGTACGATGATATGTGTCGGGCATTTTCGGAGGTGGTTAACCTTGCTGCGGATGATGAAGTGTGGGTCCGTTCAATAATGGAGTAGATCAATGCTCAAAAAAAGGAGCTCATGCTGACGAAGTCGAGTTGTGGTACACATCCCAATCATGTCATCTTGCATGGGTCTGAATCCCGAATCCATTCCGACGTTAACGTACTAGATCCAATATCGTCGAAAATGAAGGGTGTACCAAGAAAACTTCGACCAAGAGGCTCGTTAGAGTTGTCTTCGAAGAAACAAAGGTATGTTTTATGTTCGCCTACTAATTGAAATGGAGTTCGATTCCATATTCCTACATAATTTTTGATTTACATGCAGGCAAATTCAATTACGAGATATGAAATTGTGTCAATCTCGATCATCAATCATAGCCTTCATCGATCATCAATCATAGCCTTCATCCATCTCTTAAGTCAATATAAGTCGAAAACTCTTTTCGACTTATGAGTACACCTTGGCAAAGGATTTCATTATCAATTTATCTATGTGAAATGTAGATCATAATCTCTTACTATCTAAGAGTGATGAATATCTACTGATTATTCACAACTTTCATATGATTCTTGACAGACTCAAACGATTTCGTATTGGCGACCGACTGTCCCCATATAAGGCACTATAATGACCTCAGTCAAAAGACCAATTCCACTACCGAATGTCGGTGATTAACCACGACACTCAGATAGTTATCCATGTAGAATTTCTCCAGCGGGTATCCAACATTTACATGTTCATTCAAGTGTCATGACACTTTAGCTTGTGAGATCAGTTACTTACTTCACAAGTAAAAAAATGTAATGCATGATGATATATCCGTAATAACGATGTCCATATCTCATTATTACTTATGACCACAGATGATTTAAGATTCAGTCATATGTAATTTGTCTCTCACAATCACAACTCGTGATTAACAAATTACTAAAACTTGAATTTATGGATTCTATTATTTAATTAATGAAATATTAATTCAATTAAATAATATATTTGCCATAAATGGAATGCATCAATTATATATTAAAAGTATTTATGTTCAAAATCGATTGGACATAAGGCATAACACCTACACTTTTACTGTGCAGTCCATCATTTCCATATGATTTTCATAATTCAAACTATTTCACAGTTGAAGTACAACATGTAGGCCAGTTTTATGATAAGCCAAACAATATGGCGTACACAATCTGGCGTATGAACATGGACTCATGCGTTTCTTGGATTTCTTCCATGGTGCATTGTTCACCAGAGGTAATTTGAGGAAGTTCTTACATGCAGTTGGTAATGATATGGTATTGGAGTTTTACCATAAAAAAACAAAAAAATGAGTTTAGGAAAGGAGTTTACTAGATTGGAGTGTGAAGAGGATATTAAAGAAATGCTTAGGGACAGTGATTGGCATCCAGTAGGGAGTCAGCTGATCAATGGACAACAGTAATAGGTAATCGAATAAAAAAGATTGTGGATAAGAACAGTAAACTTGCTAGGGTTGAGTGGGCTGAATATGCGGGGAATGAAAAGTGCCAAGTTTGACACAATGCAGGCACTGTACTACATGACGTAGACTTCAGGGCAAGAACTTGTACATGTCGTGCTTGGCAATTATCAAGAATCCCTTGTTGCATGTGATTGCCTCAATGGTATCTAGAGGCCTTAGTATAATGAATTATGTAGACGCCATCTAAAAAAGGAGGCATATATCAAGACATATGCGCCATCAATTTTTCCCATCGTAGGTCAGGACTCATGGCCTGACCCAAGTCTCAACCCTCTAAATTCATTAGTGTACGCCAAAAGGCCTAGGAGGCCAAAAAAGAACATAAGAAAGAGCCAAATGAGGTGGCTTCTTCAAGTTGGGCGAAGAGATTTAGAAGGTCTTCACAAAATGAAAGCCCTTCAAAGATAACTTCAGTAGCCACATCTTGTGCAGGGAAAATAGCGGGTTGATAATGACACATAGGAAATGTGGTGAACCGATGCACATTTAGAGGGGCTACAGAGGGACACCACCACCAGCATCTATTTAGGGACATTTTGTAATTTTTACTGGTTTTTTGTTCAATGCACATGTAGTGCATTGAAGGTTGGGCTGAATCGTAATTTAATTTGTTTTTGTTGATGCGTCTTAATGTTGAATAGAATAAGAGCCAAAATGTTGTGTCTGAATTGTCCGCTTTCAAAAACTGTTTTTGTTGCTGAACATTTGATTTTGCCTATTTTAAATGCAAAGTTGGATTGAATTGCTATAGTTGATAAGATTTTTTGTTGAGATTTCGTTGAATAGTTATATTTGTTGTGCGTTAATTGCTGTCTCAATTGTGTGTTTGAGTTGCGGTTTAAATTCGTGTGATCAGTGTTTGAGTAGCTGTGGTTAAAACTGGTTGCTTATGGGAGATGACATGGACCAATTCTGTGAAAATAAACATAGCTTGGGACGGTTTTCACAGACATTGAAAGGTAGAAATGTTTGCTGCGAAACAGTTTGAAAGGCAGGGATGTTTAATGCAAAACGTTTTAATAGGTATGGATGTTTATTACATGTTCAATTTCAGGCAAAGGGGGGATTAACAACTCTAGTTTAAGATGTAGAATTCCGGGAAAATGACTTGCGATTTTTTATAGCGGCTTACTATGGAGAGTAATGACGGATGAGAGCAGGTATGGAAGCCATAACTAAAAAGTGGAAACTGCACGAGGTGATGATGAACAATGGACTTGAAACAATAAATGCACTCCATTTTAGAAATGATTACGCTTTTACGCACAGATTCAAGAACTTGAAACATAAGATTGCTTCGTTCTGTTTGCTTGATATTTCTATTAATCTTGATGCTTGCTGATTTTATTTATTAATGCTTCAGTCCCTTTTTTTTGTGTGGAATAACTATGGCCGGAAGAAGGGGCCTAAAATGAGAGACAATTTGACCCTTTATATTTGAAAATAAAATTGTCTAGGTGTGCAGTGAACGATGGAGCTGACAGCAGTGGGTGGAAGGATGATTTTCGTTATAAAAGTTGTAAATAAATCCGAAAATGCCAAAAAAAAAAAAAAATAAATAATATTCAGGATGGGAAACATTTTGCACAATTAACTTTAATTATAGGGACATTATGTGCTAATAACCCCAAGATTTAAGTATGAGCTAACTCTAAGAGTGACTATAGTACGACAAGCGATGGAAGAGATATCTAGAATGAGATTGTGTAAAGCCTAAGATTATTTTCGAAGATATAAAAGACCTAGATTATAAAACGGTTTATGAAAACCGTACTCAAAATATCTACCGGTTATTTTTGGAGCTTATGCTCATTTCCGACTAACAAAGGATATTTTGCAGCCATCTTTTAAATCTATACCTCGATCTGCACTTTCATCCTAAACGTTCTTTTATACTCGTTAAGCTTCCCAACTTTTCATAAACACGCGTTGATTTTCTCTACTTTTTTTGCATTCGTAGGGAACCATTTGCATCTATTATGAAAGATTGATGAGCTGAATCAATTCAGAAAGAAGTTAAAATACAAATGCAAATAAGGGTATAGATAGGGATGCATCTGCAAATCATCCATATAAAAATAAAAGGGTAACAACAATCATCAGGTTCAACAATTAATGAAATTGCAGACAGCAAAACACAACCTATATCATCAAGAACAAAACAAACGCTCTCAAGGTTAATATATCACTCAAACCCTTCGTTTTAAGTGTCGTAAATAGTCCTTGATCGAGTTTGATGGACCTTTTGATCCATCGATTAAGAGCCTCACCACTTTTAATGAATCTGAAAACAAAGTTTTCAGGTGAATAAATAACATATTTCTTTCAATAAACATCTCAGCTTTTGAACAACACTATGAGCATTCCACTTGATTGCAAGAACGCCATTTGTGTGGAGGAAACCTTGGTAAAGTGCCCTCAGAATGCCAGTACTTGTCATACACCACACCTAACAAACCCACAAACACGGTATGTTCTCAGAACTGGAAAATGTTATCCACTGCAGCATTTGCCTTTAGAGGAAGATTATCAATGAAACCTTCAAGAGCATAGGTCGACTCCACCAGCTCTCAACACAAAAAGGTTGAGAATCAATTTCTTCAGCCCCTTGTATTCCATTTGGCACAGAACGGACTAATTCAGAAATGATCGTGCTGTTGGATGTATCTAACGCTAGAAACATCCATGGCCAAGATGGCAATGCGAACTATTCTCGAAACCCTGCTGCATTATCCCAAGGATCCAGGAGCAGAATCTATGACATGGAAAATATCCTTCTGGTCCACACTTTTGGGCTCTCTAGAGTGTTGAAGAATGATGACTAGCAACTTGGAAGTGCAGTTTAACAAGATAATATATGCACTTCTGCCCTTAGGGAAATTCTCCTCCGAAATTACTTTCTTAGTAATGCTTGCACACAGATATCATGCTCAGCCTTTCCAAGATGAGGCACATATTCTCATGGCCTCTGAGTTGTATTCCCCTCATATCCCATGGCGCCAACTTACCGATGCACTTGAAATTTTTCTCATGGAAATTGCTACTTTTAACTCCAGTATCATAGGATCAGCAACAAAAACTGACTTTGGGATTAAGCTCATATTTACTACGAAGCTCAATGCAGTACACATGGTTATCCCTGCAACCAACAAAAATCTTGCCACCAATCATAACTGGCGAAGAGAAGATATCTCCTTCAAGGTCCAACCTAGCGAATTCCTGTACCCTGTATTTTTTATTTTGATGTAAATCTCCAAGAGCACATGAATCAATTAGAAGCACCCGAATACTTCCAGAACTGTCACAGACACAGATTAACCTGAACAACGAAGTGAGAATTTTATTATGTTAAGGTAAAATATTCGATATTACAACTATTTATCTACTACCTGTCAGACAACTGGGAAACATCAGATGCCAGCTGCAAGTTTTCATCAACATAAGGGGATGAGGTAATTGGTTGTCCAACAGCATGCTCCCAGAGTAGATTACCCTTTTCCTGGAATAAAGATGATATTATGATTGATGCTGAATCTAAATTGCAAGATCATATATATTTTCTCACGCTTATCGAAAATTATACAAGTAACAAAGTACATTGTCGGCACACCATACATGAGGCAAACAGTATGAACATGTTATTGTTAATATAATAACTGGTTGCTCCCAAGAAAGTGGTACACGAGTGGTTCTATTCAGGAGAAAAAACCAGGGATGATACATTTTGCTAGCTGACATTCTTAGAGATCCAAGTTGGTGAATGGTGTAAATGGGTGATGAATGGTGTAAATGGGTGACAGGTTAACAGTTATCGTCAGTCAAATTGAAACATTCTCAATGAGAACATTAACAGCAGATTTGTACCCAAATCTAGTAGCAATGAGGAGATTTGTGTTCATGAGTGTGAGTGAATTTTGCCACCTTTAATATTTTTCATTTGAATCCATAACTGTCATTTCTTCCAGAAAGGTTCTTCAGATAGTATTTTACAAGGTTTTCAATTGTGCCCATTTCAGATTTGTTTGGTAGCTATTGTGTCAGCTTCATACATCTTCTGGGAATCCTTTTTACTTGCCCCAGATGAAGACAGAAAGAAAAAAGGTCATGGAATCTCAAATTAATAAATAATACTTGGCAAGTATGTAGAAGCTACAATGGATACATGTGGAATACAAGATATTACCATTTCAAAGGAGTAGATACTTCCATCTCTCGAACATACAAGTACCTGTATAAGACACAACTCACAATTCTGATTTAATTCATGGAAAGTAGCAATGTAAGATTACAGGGGTCTAATGATACATTTAGAAGCTATTATAAGTTTATACCAGGTTGTTGGGCACTAAATCAATCTTTTATCTTCAAGTAAAATGGGGATAATGTTGGTAACCAGTAAGAGGCTGGTCACATTAACAACAGAAAATTATTTGATGTCAGAAGCCCTTAAAAATTATAACAAACGTGGAAAAAAATTAATGCTGAGATGAGATTGCTATCATAATGAAATTAATTTTTATCATTACTAGCATGAACTTTGATTTAGTTCTTGGGGCTAGCATTGAGTCATAACCCTATAATTGTCACATGGTAAATTATTGCAATTGACACTACAGATATGTTCTTTATCTTCAAAATCTTTTCCCCATACAGTATCTTCTTATCATATAGTTGTAAGATAACTAGACAACTCGCATATAAGACTTTTACCTGAAAAGGTAATGACTTAGATATGCAAGGTCCAGCAAAAATTGGCCCACCAGTTCTTCCCTGTTACATGAAAAAGGGTCGAAAAAAGAATAGTTACAAGAAATTGTGCAAGAATAAAATACTGACAGAAGAAAAAAACACTGGAACATTATAAACATTCAAACTTGATTTGGATAGTTTTTCCCTCATTTTTCGTCTGTCCGTGTACATAGCCAAATGTGACTTCAGAATGATAAATATTAACAACAGCTTTTCCAAGAAAGCATTCATAGGGTGCTTCCCTGTGAGAATTAGTCTTTTAATCAATGAAAAATAAGAAAATGGCAAAAGGGATCACATTCATAGAACAAGTCCGTGTAATAAATATACTATTTAATGCTACCATACAGATACAGGAATTACAAGTTACACAAAAATTTCAGGCCTTTATCATTCGGTCACCCCCTCTAGCCATGTACACCAGTCAATAAAATGTACTTCCACTATTGGGAAAATAGTATAGCAGGCAGACAACCACACAGAGGAAAATATGACCCCAGATGAAATGAAGAAAGTCAAACAGCAATGAAGTTGTCTTTTAATTTTCCAGCAGGTTATAAAGCGATATATCCAGTGTGACATGAGCTCGGATGACTAGTAATCCAAGAATCTACAACAATTCAGTGGCTTATTTATCAGAATGACCACATGGTAGGTTGCATTAATTAATGTCAGTACAGCAACCATTATTAAATCACCCATCTATAGAGGTCATCAAGAAGATAACTGATTATACCTTCCAAATGATGGATCCACAGGTATTCAGCGCAATAACAGTCCCATCCACCAAGCAACAAATGACTGCACATTGAGACATGAATGGCACATATCAAACACCAGGAAATACAAACACATGTTCAGTGCAACTGCACAAGAACATATAAGTAATAACAATGCATAAATGTAATCTCCTCTTTCTTTTCCTTTTCCCTTTTTCTGGGTGTTGGAAAGGCAGTGAGCAAAGTAACTACTAGATGTAAACAAGATCATGCTACTTGGGTGTTATAAAACATAAGAGCAGAATAGTACAGCCACTCGATTTTGCAAAAATGCAAAATTATGAGCCTTAATAATCAACAGAGGATATCCAATGAATGTTGTATTTGAATAGCTTTGGAATACAGAAAATTTTATATCCTTTTATGACATTATGCATAAGTGATTATACAAGCCATGAACAACATAAAAAAAGACGTATCCTTAGATGGACCAAATGCTTACCATTTCCATTCGAGCAATTGATTGAAAGAGACCCAAATACTGGAGTTCCCAAATCTTGCATCCATAATTTATTAAAAGGCTTAGCCTGTAGGAACATGTAGTTCACAAGTCAGCACGAGCTGTGTCGCAAGTAATATTAAATGCCAAGGAGAATATAAGGAGTGTGTTATGGGACAGTAACACATCAGATAAATTTGAATTCAGTTACCCCCTTAAAGTATTAGAGTAATGCTATTTATCATCATGATGATGGAATATCGGTGATATGGCAACCCATTATTCCTCTCATTTCTCTCTCTCTCCTCCCCCCCCTCTCACATACAAATTGAACTGTCCAATCCAATTTTTCAACATATTTCCACATAAACAGCCACATCACCATTGTTCTGTCATCATAACGATAAATAGCATTATTCAAAGCGTAAAATAGTGACACAAGTTCAATCTTCTACAGTGATACACATGGTAAAAACAAACTAAAACAGGCTCTCGTATCTTAATGATGCCAGTACGTAATTACTCTTGACAGGTACATCAATTTTTTCCCCTTACGTTTACTTGTACAGTCTACCTTGTTACACATTTCTATTGATCATGCAAAAACGCACATAAGGTAGCACAAAGCATGAAAATATAATGCAAAATAATAAGAATCAAACAGTCACTAATCATGGTTAATGAGATGGGACGTCTAAAGATGCAGACACCAAGTAAAGGAAATTGACCCCCAAAAAAAGCTAAGAAATCTGCTTGAGTCTACAAATAATACGTTTATGAAACAGGTCGATAACTTGTACCATCTTGAAAAATCGTTCCAGAAGAACCTTTAGATTATCTGTATTATCATGGGAATTGATATTCACAGAACCAGCATGCATGATTAGTAAAACTGATATTTTAATTAATTGTAAAAATTGTAGTTAAATACTACTAAAAATTGTAGTAAAAAAGCTTCATAAGCCAAAACAAAACAAAAACAGCAGTAAATAAGTGGATTAACAACTTCCTTCCATCCTGAACCTAAAAATGATTTCAATGTATTACCAACAGCAACGACAATCTGCTTAGTTAAGATTAGTTTCACTTTGTATCAACAACAGTTGACAGTCATAGTAAGAAGATGAAATAACACGAAGAAATCAAATCCAATTTTGTGATTCCCATACCTTGATTAACAATGCTGTCACATGGCCACTAGTAGATGCCACATAAAGCTTTTCTTGGTCCTGTAAAATTATAACGAAAAAAATTTTAAAAATAAGATCACCATCCAAGAAAGGTAGTTGATGAAAACGACAAAAGGGTAACACCTGCTGAGGAACTGTCGAAATTACAAATACACTTTATAATGTAAGTACACATTCATATGCACAAGGAAAGAAACACAAGTAAACATAAATTTAATTGCAGTTCCTCTATGACTGCCTGGAACAAGTCCAAGTTGGACATCAAGAGGTGATGTTTGGTAAATTCTGGAGCAAGGGCACAATGTTGACTAGAAGCAAACTCCCCACAATCTGATCAAATGGTCATTTTCACTTCATTGCCAAAATGTAAAATGGACCCTTTAAGCCAAACGAAAAATGGCTACCATCCCACAGCAGGACAAGCCTACACCAAAATAATCCAACAAGCAAATCATTTACATGGCTGTTACTCCTCTGACCTCATTTCTGCTTAAATGCACTCCTCCACATAACCAGTTTAAATGGTGACCACCCCTACCTGACAGCTGCTCCTGTTCTTTAGAAAACCTTTCTCCTCCCATGAACTTATGTTAGGGACACCATTCCAGGCCAAACAGCCACAGTCAGCCATGCTACTTTTTACATTTCCAAAGATTAACGAGTAAAAACATGACTAATGTCCCTATCTAAGAAAGGTGTTAAAAGGGAAACATTTATACCACATGGATTTATTTTAATCTCATCTTAAATGGACATGAGTTGTATTTCTTATATTTCAAATCAAACCTATCAAGTGCCCACACAAATACGCTGTAGATAGGAGGCTGTGTTGGCAGAGTATGCAATGTATATGAAGATGATGCTGGGGAATGAAGAGGAACGGTGTTTTTATGTTAATCTAGAAGGAAAATTTCTCAACTCGAAACTCGCATGGATATCCTAGGACTTTCCCTAGTTTAGGCACTCTGAAATGGGCACATCAAATTCATTTGATGAACAGCACAAAAGACACAGCATTAATTTCTGAAACTCACATATATGCATATGAACATGCGCTTTGATTTGAACATTTTCAATGAGGCTCCTATTCAAATTTTGACCTCTTTGCATTAGCATACCATAATTGGCACTAAAATAGTCAAAAACATAATATATTCCCTGCAATTTGCAATTGTTCAGCACAAATAGCTCTCAGTTGATCTTAGTTTGTGAGGAAATTTTAGCACAAGCCATTAATAAAATTCCTCGTGTATGTGCTTTACAAATCCAAGTCAATATATCTAATATGGGATAATGTAGGCACTCAGAGTTGTATGGTAGTAGCCCGAGGACAAATTACATAATTTTTGATGGGGAAAAAAAAAACCTACAGTGGCCAGAAAGAGTTGGAACTTCCTATTTGTCTGACCAAGTGAAATAAACTACGAATGCAACTCACTGTGATTTTGCTAAAACCTACCTCATCAATAGCAGGTGAACCAAATATACTGCCACCACAAGGAAGTTTATAAGCACAGCTGTAGCTTTTGTAATCGATGGCATAGAGATTGTGATCATATGATCCACACCTGCAAAGATTTGTTTGCAATAATTAGAAACCATTTCAGATTTGATGCCGTGTTAGAGTGCTATGCATCAATTTCATGTCAAGAAATCACAAAACAGAATTACAGGACAGCAGGAGTTTTTCCGTGCACTGAGGAGAAAAGCGTCACTTAACAACTGGAATTAGTGAAATTTCAAATCCTGCTCATTTTGCTTTTAAAGAAATGATCTACCAACTGCAGATAGATGGTTATAGGTCAGTGATGAAGAAGGCATCTTTAGACTTTGGCCTAGAAATGACTCAGATATCATGATATTATTTACCCTCAACTAGATGCAGTTGATTCAAACGTATTATATATTTAATATAAGATGAACCTAAAAAATATGTAGAGAAGGAAACCAAAGAATAAACTATTCCTAGGTGATGCAAGACGACCTGGGGCCTCTTCATGAGTGATTTTGTAAAGTCTACAGATAAAAAAATAAAAAAATAAACAACTTTATATAGTGAAAGTCCTTTAAGCATTCTGACCAATAGAACAAGTTTAAACTAATACCAGACCAAATTCCTGCATTTGTCAATTACTGGTTGTGATTTGACCTGCACAGGTGAGAACAAAATAAATATCAGAAAACCAATGGACAAGTTTAACCACTTCAATTACTGACTGAAATGAGTAATGAACAGTGCAAATATAGGGAAATTACTGCAGTAACAGGCAAATAGTTAATCAACTGCTCCACATTTCAGTTTTCACTATGCTATTTGTTGTGATGACTGCATGACTAAAATGAATGACGTGTAAATTCCTTTCTATAAACTTTGAACCACGGCCACCCCTCTTGTCATCTGCCACTTGAAAAGTACACATTTGGAAGTAAAATTTTAATATTTCTCTTGTAATATGATTTACCGGTTAAAATTAGTTTGTTCTAAAAGGCGGTAAAAAGCGAGCCCTAGGCATGAAGAATGCACCCTGCATATGGAAAAGCTGTGAAAATGGTGTATCATCACTCTTATAACGATGCAACTTTGGTCAGGTTCAGTTGGATTAGGATAAGATTGTGTAAACCTGACAGAAAGAATTTCTATTGGATCTTCTATCATAGCTACAAAGATCAGCAAGGGACATCTTTATTCTTTTTCTTTTTTTCATTTTTTTTTTTTTTTGGTGGGTGAGGACAGTTGAGATTTTCTTCTCTTTTTCTGGTAGCACCCATCAATATAACTTTAAAAATAATGAAGCTTTAGAAACAATAGATATCTTAACACCAGTTAAATGTCGTCATAGGATTCTGATGGTATTTGAATTTTCCAGTGCTGAATTGGAACTATATTGAATTACTATAAAAGTTGAATGAAATTTAGAATAGCTCACTAAGCTTTCGAGAGACTTAGCTCTCTCCCAATTGACACCCTTTTTTCTACCCTCCTGAAATGAACCCTACCCATCATTTATAGTTAAAGGCCTATACAATTTATTCTACTAAATCCCCGTAATACCACCAAATACAAACTAATATAATGGTGTATGATAAGTTAATAACTATCATGTACATTGTGCTGCATATATTGGGAGCCTATCACGTCGCTCGCGTTGCTTCGAAACGAAAGAAGCAAATCCACGTGGTCATATATCATCATTACAGAATATTTATAATAGACTCGAGCACATTTAACAAAACTCAAGAAATTATGCATTGAAAATTTAGTCTAGTTTATGACAAACAAAATTAAGGTTTTGGAATTATCATACCTCGCCATATGTTCGAAAACTCCAGCAGACACTTCCACTTGAAAAATCTAGAAAATAAATAATTCCTTGGTAACATCCAACTACAATCTAAAGGCATTCATGTCAGCTCGACACATTTTTGAAAGATATGAAATAAAAAAAGATAAAAGGATAAAAGTAATATACAACCTGAGAAAAATTATCCAAAATTGCTGCTGAGCATTCTACCCTCCCTTGCAGTTTAGTCTCCCAGCAGACAATACCACTAAACCATATACAAAATATAACCCTAGTATTAGAAAAGTGAAAGAATTGTGATTTTTTTTAAAACCCTAATATAGAAAATCATAAGAATTGTGAGTTATTCTAAAAAATATCTTCCATTATGCTCAAACTATCAATGGAATAGAAGCAATAAATATCCATGTTTTAGGTGCTTGATATATCATGCTGAAAAACAGTTGATACAAAATTACAAACTACATGTTGAAATGTAGTTCCCTTCACTTTGCAGATTAATTTACAATTCTTATGTCTCTTAGGAGAAAGGAAATGAAGTTGAGTATCCTATCAAGGTTCTCAAATTGTGATAGCAACATATATAAAGACAGATATCATATGTCAAGATTTAGGTCAAAATCAATCATGGAAAATGTAGGAATGAATGAAAATAACGGCTGATAAAGAGAGAGAGTTCTATTCTATAAAAATCATGGTTATGTCATTTGTGATGTCTTATTTATTTTTTGTGGCGGGTGGGGTGGAAGTGGGTGGTCGTTAAATCTATTAAAAATATGCTTGAAAGTTGAGAAATCCGACATGTATTATGATATAAATAGATCTCCACGGAAAAAAATTTCCAAGATAATACTAGAAAGAAGGGAAATTCTGATGAAGAAATAAGCTCTATTGGAGAGCTATAATGTTAGCTACAAGGCACATCAAATCAACCATGAGGTGGATGGTATCAAGTGATTTCCAAAGTAAAGATTTTGGCCTCTCATATTTCAGGTAGAATGTTCTAATAATTTCGAGCGAAACTTAATCGAAATAATCAAGGATATAAATACTAGAGATCGTATCCAACCATTTGAAATATGTACCAAGATAACAGAATCAAGCCCAAGAGATAGAACCCAAGAACAAAATACTAATTGCTAATCGAGACTGCTAACATTCTTCATTAACTAAAACCTAAACTAGGCAAGTAGCCAGTTTCTGGAGCTGCCACGTATTGAAATGTAACAGACAAATCATTAATAACAGAGCTCCACTAAGTATTGTCTGGGTTTTCAGAAACAGGTATTCAGCGTCTGAGATTTCAAAAAGAGAGGAACGTTATGTATAAGAATTTAAAGCATCCCAGCCACAGCCAGTTCCGCTATCGTTTGTCAGGGGTTTTCTAAATTACTACTCTGAATCAACCAAATAGAAAACCTCAGACAAGATAATAAGAAAACCACCAATCAGAAACTATCAGCCAGATAACTGCAGAAGAGTAGTGAGACTTATAAAAAATCTTACAGTTTCAATAATTTCCCCTATCTCAAAAAGCAAACACTACAATATCTTTTCTCCATAAAAGAAATTAGAAGACAAGTATTAAGATCTGTCACGGAGTATGCCTAAAGGCAACATATATTCACAAATTTCTAACGATAAGATTCAGAAGATTTCTCAATAAATAACTAGCAACTAACATTACCTTTTGGCATCGATACATGTAAATTTGTGTGAATGAGATCCAACAAACAGGTAAATGTTACTTCCTTTAAAAACAATCAATGGTGATGCATCAACACAGGATTCCATATTTACTTTCCACAGTTCTTGCATAAAGCCGCCTCCTTCTCTTGGTATTTCATTTGACCAGACTGCATGGCAGAATGTATTGCCCTCACATTGCCCTCCATGTATTACTTTATTGCATCGGCTAAAAGAACATGCAAGGTGCATTGGGCTGGGATTCAAAGAATCCTCATCTCTGGAGCTTGGCTCAGTTGAATCCGCAAACAAATTTGACTTTGTCTTCAAGTGTTTATGCGTATTACAAGCATCGCACTCAGTATCAGACACATAAAAACGTGCACGGGTTTTGCTTCCATCAATACCAAGAATCCCAGATTCTGAAGTGAGAAGAATGTCTCCTTCAGGTTTTCTCAAATCCTGTCCCAAATGACTATCGGTTCTTACATTATAATTAGATGACAAAAGAGCAATCTGAAGCTTCTGTGGAGTTGGATAAGTGTAGAGCAACTTCATATGGATTCCCAATTTAAAGGAAGCATAAGCAGCAGATATAGAATTACCACCCATCTCAAAAAAATCATCATCTTCTGATATCTTGTCAACCATCAGTGCATCAGAAAAGACCTGCCCAAGTAGCAAAGACTGAAATTTTGAACTCCTCCAGACAATTGTACTTGATATGAAACAGGAGAGGATGCATAGGATGCCATGATGATTTTAAGAAAAATCATATATATAAGAGCAAATTAAAAAAAGTGATATATCATATATACTAGATTATGTGATTAAAGGAAACTGGAGAAACACAGTTTTCAAAAGGTTACATGGGCATCGAAGAAAATATTTTCAAAAGTAAGGATCAATGAAGATTTTAACAAAAGCACACTGTCCTGGGTAAGAGGGCAGGGAATGTGTATCCAATATGGTAATGTCGTGAGTATAGGAAATAAAAGGGAAGAATAACATGTGTACATACGCGATACAAGATAAAGCATTAATTTTCCATTTACTTCCTCAGTTCCACAACGTTCTTCACTAAAGGATTTGGCACAAATTTAAAGTGAAGAAAATAGGTATATGCATAAAAAGAGTGCTTTGAAATTGAAGTGGGTACCATGCTTTCGAGCTAGTGTGTTGTAATCATTAATGTATTGTTGTTTTTTACTTAATAAAAAGTCCCATATTTTAAGTTAGTTTTTGACTTCATGAAACGTTTTATTGTTTCATTCAGAGGAAAGCAGCATTTCGAATGGATTACAAAACGGAATAGTAACATTTATGGCAATATGGGAGTGAGTACCGTATTTTGTTCCCCAAGAAAGCTAATCTATTTTTCAAGTTAAATTTAGAGAGATATTCGTTCAGTGTTCTTCTCGTAAATATCAAGGCATAAATGCTACAAAAAGCATATATCCTGGAAAACAAACTAACGAACTCACGTTGAGTATATACAGCACTTGAACACTGTATATTTGCAAAGTGACAGACCGTTCAGTTCAGAATTTCATTTTAAGTTATAACACCAGCATGAATATCAAAGATCAATACCTGTACTTATCTTCAGAAATGCATGTATGGAAGTATGTGAGAATTTATGAATCCATATGCCTGTGAGTATGCATCATGCATATATGCAGCTATATACACAGACAAGGTAAAATTTCTTGAGATCTATGCAGACAAACCTTTTTAATAACTTGAATGAGGCTATCCGGAGGATTTTCTTCTACTTTGTCCATGGAACGTTCGTTGGAATATGTGGAACAACCAGCCAATGAACAGTAGTCCACTTTCCCAGAGGAAGACAAAGGCAAAGAGCTGGTGAAGAAGATATGACTAGGTATCATTGTTTGTGGAAGTTTTCTGCATATCCAACTCCTAATGGAAGATTTCAATGTTTCTCCCTCTGTATCCCCCTTTTCAGTCACCAAATAAGCTTCAAGAAGTAAGATTTCCCCTTCAACTTCATGGCAAACTACTGCAGCATCAACTACATCTGGATGTTCCCTGAATGTATTCTCAATCTCCTCAAGAGCAATGCGCTGTCCATTAAACTTTATAGTGCGATCTTTTCTACCAATAAAAACGAAATCACCTCCCAGGAGCTTTCTGGCAAAATCACCAGTTTTAAAGTAATACTGAACTCTATGTATACTGCTGGGACCCCCAACATAATTACCTGGAGGCAATTCCACAAGTTCCAGTGGCATCAGATAAGGGTAGCAGAAATAACCCGCTGCAATGCAGTTTCCACCAACATATATCTCCCCTTGATCTGTACCATTTTCTCCAGAAAGCACCACGTCACAATTAGAAATTGGCAAGCCAATCGGAACACTGCCTAGTGTCTCATTCTCCAAAATGAGTGGCAGCCTCTTGCAATCAAAATATGTGCAATCACCAGTCACCTAAATATAATTATTGTTCACATTATTCATTCAATATTATGTATCAAATGGTTTAAGATAAGTGCAAAAATAAAGACAAATGGAAATGCTTTTGGTTCAAATCAGCATCCTTGACAAACTACATTAGTTCATATCAGCATCCTTAAAAGACTACAATATAATGAGTTTCAGTAGAAGAAATAAAT